>JAVQJG010284707.1:0-23503 GCA_036024015.1 Craterocephalus amniculus | reverse complement strand
TTTCAGTTGATTTGTAATGAATACACAATGTATGACATTTCATGTTTTTTAATTGCATTACAGGAAATAAAGAACTTTATCACAATATTCTAATTTTCTGAGACAGACCTGTATGTTAGTTTTAAATCCATTCATAAAGTGAAGGAGATATATAAAAAAAAAACGACTGATAATGTCCACAGCTTTTAGTTTGTAGAAATCTGCAGGCTTATTTATCATGGAAATCCATCCAATAGCACATCCAGACTATAAATGTAGGCTACATTTGAGGAACATGGTGCCTCAGTAATAAAGTCAGAGAAGTCATTAAGTTTTAATCTGTGGGTCCAACACATATTACAGAGCCCAAGACTAGCTCTATTCCACACTTGTAATTTAGTTTTGGCGTATTCTGAAGTAGTTTTGCATGATTTTGTTTTCAAAAAACAAACCAAACAAAAATAAAAACAACATAATGTTTTCTAAATTGCAAAATAACAACCAGGTTTACTTTACTGCAATAAGGGAATAGGAGGAAAAAAAGAAGAAACAAGCAAATAAAAAAACAACAACCCCCAAAAATATACTCGAGAACTAAAAATGTCAGATAAATACACAAACACACACAATGCATGTCCTATTTACTACTTATGCCAAAGTAGTTGTTTAACCCTCTAGGTGACATATACCACATGTTTTATGACAGCAGGATAACATGATAAAAATAGTGAGGGAAATGTACACATTGGTACATAGTAACAGTAGCAGTTCTTCTGACTTGTTGTGACGCAAAGGTTTTCAGTATAATTCATGGTTTTTACATTTATCCCTGCAAACCATCCATTCTTTAAATTGCATCTGCAAATGAGCAGAGAAACTAATGGGTTTGTATGAATCTGAGTGATGAGTCAGGAGTTTTCAGCAGCGACGTCTTGGCAAACAACATATATATTGCTATTCAGTACAATCTTAAGAGCTTTTCCTTTCCGCTTCTCAGATATAATAGCCTTATAGTACTCTTCAGAGGTTATGATCATGTTGCTTTAAAAGAACTACCTCTATAAAAGAAGGCAAGTTCATTTATTGATTGATAACAGACCAAGCTGCAGTGTGAGGACCCGTCACAGTGTGCCAAAGAAGGCAGGGATAACATACATCTAATTTTGTTACAAAGATCATTTAAAATGCAGAGGGAATTTAACATAACAAAGACAACTTCTGCACAGAATTCCGGGACAGAAGAAGATTTCTGTGAGGAAAAACATTTCCTATAGCAGATCCTTCTGAAGTGTCCTGTGGTTTGTTTTTTGCTGAAAGCCTACATCAGTTCATCATGATTACTGTCATATACTCCAGGCCCAGAGATGGCCCAAGCTTCCATGGGACCCAAGCAGAATTTGATTATAGGGCCCCTCAACCACCACAGCACCACTGGTGCTTAAATATTACTTGCGCTTGATGGTTTTACACTATAAGCGAAAAAAACTATTTATTTGCTTTATTTAGTACAATAGCATACATCAAACCACTGTCACTTTTGCTGTGGTTTTTGACATAACTGCTGTTGCAATTGAGAATTCAAAAGTTTCAGAAAAATAGTTAGGTATAAGCTTATGCTTTTTAATATTAAGGATGATGTATGACTGAATTTGCATTGAAACTAAAGCATGACCAAAGAAACAATGGACAGAAAATTGAGTTTTTTTTTTTAAAATTAGGAGTCTTGTCCTTTTAAAAACATCTACAAAAAAAATTAAGAAAATAATTGCATATTATATGATTTATTATTTATTATTCATCATGTGATATGTCATAATGTGCATAGTGATAGACATAGTATACTGTATGTGGCAGGATGAAGCCACAGTGCATGACAATTCATCATCATTGATTGAACCAGATTTATTTGTGTGCCAATAACTGTATTTTTTAATGATAAAAATAGTAAAAACTTGATTTTGTGTGTATTTTTATTACCAATTTTACTTAAATTGTAACGTAATATTATAATGTATCATAGTATATCTATATTATATATTATAGTAATATATTGCCCCATATATATATGTGTATCTATGTAAATATATATAAATATATATATAGTTTATAATTTTTTCTTCACTGGGTGTCATTCAGGTGTCAATTATGTGACAAAGCTGAAAATAAAAACAGGTAACTTGGACAGTCATCTTTAGTTATCAAATTAAGGCTGTGTCCAGTTCAGCTACACCAGTGGTTCCCAAACTGAGCTAAATTTGGGATTTTCATCATGGCTGTCAAAACTAAAACATTCACAAAAAGATAAATCTAACAAGTTAATTCTTTATCATATTAATATATAAATCTACATCAATCTTCTTTATTTATGAAGATAAAATGTTTTCAAGCTGTATATTTAGAGGATCCTGCAGAATCGATATATAATCAATAATTGTCATCGCGGAAGGGAGGGACACGAACACCAATAAATGTCATCTTGGGGGTCGTGGCTCAAAAAGTTTGAAAACCAGTAAGTATTTAAAGACAAGAAATCTTGATAATGCATAATAAGACTAGTAGGTGTTTTTTTAGTTAACTGTAAAACATACTAACTGCTCTAATTGAGTCTTGGATTTACAATACAGGGCTGGATTGAGGAAATCAACCCCATCTAAACTCTTTAAACCCACTATGGTCTTTGCTAAGCTGTCTCTTGGTTGTACAGCAAACCTAAGCTGCACATGTTGATAAGTCTAACAATGCCACATCTGTCTAGAGACAAGCCACAAAGGGATGAAATAAGATGAGACAATCCACTCTCTTTGACTCTCACACCTAAGGGTGACAGTGTCTGTTTTCACAAGGGTAATACTCCAAATCTGTGACCAGGGCGTAATGAGAGATTCTCTGTCATGGCCCCTCTAGCCGTTCCACATCACTTCCTCCTCTTCTCTCTGTTGCAATAACTGCTTCCTGCATGATTTCATGCGAATTAAAGGGTGTGCTTCATATGTAAAGCAGGTAGCTCTGGCTGAGACGTGATATGGTATGTGTGGATGGATTCTCTCTCTCCCCTTTTCCCTCCTAGCTCCCTCATTTCGTCTCTAGGGCCGGGGTTGGGTAAGCTTTGATCACTGGCAGAGGGTCGCTATGGTTCGATTTCTGTGGCGCTCCTCTGAGAGGTTTGCTCTGCAATTATAGATTCTGTGAGGGAAGGTAGGGGGATGTTAATTTCTCAGCAGCTACTTTAGCTCGTGTGTCAGTTAACTTGCAGAGATGTGGTGTATACAGTATGATGTGGAACAGAGCCATTGGATGCCACATCAATAAACATGAAAGACAGAATTAATCAAACAATCTCCTCTGAGAACTGTATGCTTACTGTATACTAAACTCACATAGGGTATGTCAGAGCCCGGAGCCCCAAACACATTTATCCATAACATATTGCAGATACCAAAATGACTTTGATTTTTGTTTCTTGCCACCTAGGGAACAGTTTGAGCATGTTATAAATATTACTTTTCTAGAATAGGCGTGTATCACTCATTTTTAGTTTTGTTTTTGGTAAATTGTCTTTCAAGTTCGGACATGAGGGATAATCAAGTTATTTTCTCAAAACTGATTTTTTTTCCGACAAGTTGTAATTAACAAGTAAAAAGACTGGATTGCTGATTGCATCATCAGCCTATTTTCATGGGTTTCTATAGCCATCATTAACAACTTGATTAGCAGTTAGAACAGCTTCATACTTAGGCTCTTTTCATCTTTGCCTGTACAGAAAACTCACTAAAGAAAAAGTTATAGAATAGTTATGCTCAGCCTTCAAGTGGAAAGTACTTATTATACACCTTTTTCAAAGCAGGCATTGACTGTGTCAAAAATCACAAACTCAATAATCTAACTGGCTACTTAAAGAGATTTAAGAGGAGGACTGTATAGTCAACGTGTCATCATAATAAATGAATGCTTTAAGATACAACAGCAGTCCTTTTTCTTTTTTTATGACCTCCAAAAATGATGTAAATGGAGTGACTGAGATGTTATTTAACACACAAAGTTACAAATGGAATTTCTGTATTTCATGAGTATTTCAATATTTTTCACTTCAAGTAAATCAGTACTGGATGTTCATGCAGTTTGTACCATTTTCTGCTCTGTTCACAGTAATCATATCAAAATAAACATTGCAAAATGTACTCATCTTATTTTAAAATTTCTTACTTCTTTCAATTTAATTAGTGATTAAAATCTGTATTCCTAAAATAATGAGAAAAAAAGACAAATTAAAATTCTAATATAAAATAAATCATATTAGAAGTCAGGTTTTGGATCTTCATCAAGTCTGTGTGTCAGCCTTTTCCCTCTTTGGCACAGTGGATTTTGATATATATTTGCAGGATTAATGACAAGTCTATGTTACTTTCATAGTTAAGTGCACTATAAAGCATATATAAAAACTCACTTAACATTTGGAAAGCATAATAAAATGGCAAACACACTATATTGTTCACTGCAGTAAGTAGTGAGTGATTTAAGACACAGCAATTATAATGATTGCCACAGTATAAAAAGTATGGGGGAACTGATAACATCAATAATGGCTAATTCCCGGCTGTTTTCCAGTAAACAGTGAACCCCAGCAGTGGACCAGCACCGTAGCAGGACGTTCCTCAAGTGCAGCCATCATCGATACACTTCAATCAATACACCTTTTCTGCATTGGCATGTTAAAAAGTTGGCTGTGAAGAAAGTTTATTGTGCTCATTACTAAAGAGTGATTGACAAGCCACTTGGGGGAGACAGGCCAGGATTGTTCACCAGTGAACTCAAATCACATTGTTTTGATTTATGATGCTTACTTTGTCTCATTTGTCAGCTACGTTGGCAATGCACTGATGTTTGTTCACTGCACTTTACAGTAATTATGGCTTGTTCTTCACTTGGGTTATTAATGGTTGTCAACTGAGGTTTTGATATCTAGTTTTTTCATTAGGTACATTAAGATTTTTGGGTAGTCAATTTAATTCACTTTAGAAGCAATTTAAGCATTAAGAAGAGCATTTATAAAGGACTTAAAAAGATATAAGATGTTCCTTTCATTGTGTTTTGACAAGAAGAGTGGACACATGGCAAACCATATGTCACATAAGCACTGACATGACCACGACCAGGCAAAAAACTAGCAAGCATTAACTGATCCTTTTTTCCAGATTTGTCAGATTTGTGCTAAAACATTTTTAACTGTGGATGTCACAAAAGCATGGTGCCCATCTTTTACAGTTCATGAATGATATTTTTTCTTCTAAGAAAGCTATTGTGCCCAAATATAATATTCTCTCATTTTTTAAAAACTCTTTGTGGATTAGTGTAAAAGGGACAGTGTGGATTTTAATCTGGCTTTATTTGCAAAAATCAAGTATTGCTTGCATAAATAGGCTACATATAAAAAGAGTAGGCAGAAGTCTAAACTTATGTAGCCCTAATTCACCATAATCATAATACTGTCCAAATGAAAGTGTTCCCAAAGCTTACAATGACTTATTTATACTTGGCGGCACATAACTGAAGGTTACCATGTTGCATCGCCATCTTCCAATAAAGTAGAGAAACTTGTTAGCTCAATGCGTTAGCAGTAAATCCCCATGTTATCGGGACGGGGGGGGGAGGGGAATAGGTCGCTGGCTGCGGATCCTTCAGCTGCTGTATTCCATTGAAATGGAGGACTGTGTCCATCCTCTTTGCCCCAGGAGAGGGAGGGAAAATTACCAAGAAAAGAAAAAGGATAAATAATCGGGAGAAAACAAGAGTTTACATTGGCCTAGCTTACCAGGTGGAGATAAAACTGCCATGAAAACTGAGGCGGAGGTGCAGCTTTCTACTGGACAGGTAAGTTCATTCAGTTTGACGGTGAAGTTTGTTTTGGCGTTATGTTAGAAACAGAGCAGGAAGCTCCAGCAGCTACTTTATGCTCCCGTTTGCTCCTATTATTTTCTGTCACTTGCTATAAAATAATAGAGAGGCTAATCTGTTAGTTAGCCTACAGTGGAGAAGCTCTGTTGCTACGTTTACAGCAAAGGATTATCTTCTGGCATGCCAACAGGCCCAATAACTCTGCTTTTACTGCCTCTACCTCTATTTCTCTCCTTCTCACGATCATCTCCGAGTACACAGGTTCACACAAAGACATTAGCTATTAGCAGTAGCATTGTACCAGATACATGGATTGCAAGCTTGTAATTTATGATCATCAATAAGGAAACAAAATTATATTATCTGTACCCCATCACCTGACAGGACACTTCCTGTCTTTGCCATATGCTGATGTTTTACATTTATGACTCTCTGGGCATTGTTAGTGGCAGTAAGGCACTTAAATGGCAACAACAGAGAGCACCACTAGATGGGATAATTATTATAAACAGGCTTTAATTCTCATATTAATTAGCTTAATAAATAATTCACATTTCTGGCCAAAATTGTGAATTCACTCGTTGTCTGATAATCTTTGGCTGAACTTTCTGTAATTCTCATTTTCTTTAACATTCAAGTGAGAGAAACAAGATCTTGCATCAAAAGAAGGAATGTGATAAGAAACAAATAGCCCTAGTCCGGTGGATATACTGTAGCAAGCACAACCTGAGACTGCCACTGCTGCCTTATCTGGCAAACAAAATATTATTTTACTTTTTGGGTTGTTTTCAACAGATTTTGTTTCTGGGAACAGCTGTGGAGACATCAAACAAGGTGTTATCCCCAGAAAATGGAGACATTATAACACTTCATCTCCATTTTCCAATGATTAAAAAGATGTAGTAAAGAGATAGCAATGACTTCTTAGATTAAGGTTTTAAACACGCCAACATATTAGCTCTGGTGTAAAGATGGCAATTGGACATAGTGACTCATTTCTCTTCTCAAGAAGCTTTACATTTTCAGAAAAAAAAAATAAAAATCTTGACACAGCATTACTTCGAGAACACATGGCGGTTCTACAAACCACAAAAATCTTGTTCTCTGAAGTCAAAACAATCGAATTATTACTGACGCTACCCCGAGGTGGAAATATTAGAAAATTCTCTTTATTTTACCCTCCATATAACTTTGTTGTGATGACAGTTAAGTATCAATATCTTTCTGTAAGCGTATAATGTACCTGAATGACAATTTCTCACATGCATTATTCATAAAAGAGCAACAGCAGCGAGAAGACGAGTGCAGTTTCATGAAGATAAACCACTGCTATAAAGAAGCTGCTGTTGTGAAATTAACCATTCGTATCCCCCCGATCACTAATTTGCTTGTGGTTCTCTGCTCAGCTATATCTAACTGGTTCACTTACACCTATTTGCAAAATCTGTTATCACACAGTGCAAGAGACCAATATGGAACATGTCCTTAAGCACAGCTGATTATGAAATTATGGCTATGGGAATATTTTCACCACCCTGCATTCTGACTCTTAATGCACAAAACCATTTTTCTGTGTCACAGTCTTGCTAAAGGGACATACACCGAATGTTTCAGAAGACAAGGCTGTATGCAGCTTTATCCTCTGAAGGAAGGGTGCCCTGAAACTGTTTAAAGTAGCCTGCGTCTGTGTCTGTAACTGCAGGCTTCTGTAGCTTTTTAGCACCACCACATATCAAACTGCATGGCTGGTTAAGCTGAGCAGAGCTGTTGCTTGCTTTTGTTTAGAGCTGTGTGAGATGGGGAAGGCTAATTGGACTAATTAGCACCAAAACAAGGCTTGACTGAGAAGTCTTTCTATTTCACATGTATTTAGCCTCTTTTTAGTTTGGGAAAAAATAAGCAGAGATATAAGAGTCTCATTCTCAAGGCTAACCCAAAGTGGCTTTATTAGGCTCCGTGCAGTCAAAACAAAGGTGCAGACATGTTTTTGATGTTCTGGTGCGTAAACTTACTCTTGCCACGAAAACCGGATCCTCGGCAAACAGAACTGAATTTCTTGGCAGACCTGAGATCAGCCTCACTTCACCCTGTGGGATGAAACCGAAACCAACTCTACAGTTTGCTTATGTGAACTGTTAGCATTGTGAAATGCTTAAAGTTTCCATCTGTTTACCCAACACCTTGAGACCTTCTGAAAGCGAGACAAAGATTGCATGTTGCAAAAATTTCAATTCAAAACAATTGATTTGTACATGAGCATACTTTAATTTCACTGCACAGTGGAGAATACGTGCAAGCAGTCTGCTTTGTGCTGAACTCTGCTCAGATCCTAGTGAGCAACTTTAAGGGCATCTGAAGATTGTGGATCTCATTTACATCATTTGCCACTGCTGTTTCCCACATTATCTCCCTGAAACGACTCCTCTGTGCCTTTTTTTTGTACCAGCACACACACAAAAAGTAATTTAGGGGCTTTTAAAGAGCTCCTTTCCTGAAAATGTCTTTAGAGCCTTGGCATGCATTGGCTGTTACTTTGGGCTATTTACTGGACTGGCTTCCCAAAACAGCTTTTGAATATCAAGTGTCGAATATCAAAGAAGAAGACTTGTTTCATTCATCTCTCCATTTAACATCTCAGTAATGTTACAAAGAAGAAGAACATTGTCATGCTCATCAACAATTGGGTGTAGCACAAAACTGTTTACTTCATAAAATGCCTACATTTTAATACAATACTTTATTAAGCAACACAACAATTTCCCAAAATTGTAAGATTTAAGAAACTTCCAATAATCTATAAATATTCCAAAGATATCTTTTTTAAAACTAAAAAGACAAGATATGACAAGTTGAAAAATACATTTTCGTTTCAGTTTGATTCTCTCAAGATGTTGTGCAAAAGCTGCGGCTACATGCTTGTTTACCTCTGTGTTGCATCACCTTTTCTTTTAAGAACACTGCAAAAGTGTTTGCTAACTGAGGAGGCCATTCGCTGTTCTTGCACAAGTAAAATAAAATTATTTTAATTCTTGCTTCAAATGACTTCAGCTGTTTAACAGCTATTCTGTGTGCAGAATGTGGGTTTACTCTCTATTGTCACAAGCAATGCTTTTTCCTCATAAAGATGTCCTCTTGAGCACCACAGGCATGACTTCAAAACTTTCATATATTGTTTAGTATTAATAGTGCCTTCACAGATGGGAAAGTGACCCATGCAAGGCACATCCATTTTTATCATAAGTGCTGGCTGTTGTACTACGTACTAAAATGAAGCCAAAGGACACGACACCAATTTTATTCTGTCTTTTAAAAAAAAAGATTCAATCGAGCACAGGAGTTTTATTCTTTTTAAATTCACAGACCTTAAATGAGCTGTTTGGGTTAAGAAAAGGCAAATGTTATTCACTAAAGGATGGTCAGACATCAGTCAGAGTATGCATAGCAGTGTGCATTGCTGTTTTCTGCCAATCAGGTAAGAACAAGAGGGAAACAGAGGCTTTTACTTCTCAGAATATTTGCTCTTTTTGATGTGCATTAACTGAAAAATGACCAGCTTTAATTTTCATCTCATTGTTGATTCTGTACAGTAAGTCATGGTAACACAGCTGTGTTTATGCATGTAGATGACTTTAGATGATTATCTGAGTTTTCAGCTAAAATCTGATAGCAATGTATTACCACTGTAAGAATGCTGTATATTCTGTATATGCATCATTAATCATGCAAGTTTTTTAGCATTTTAAGCAGTTAAGATTTAAGTCCTATATTACCCAAAAATGTCTCAGATGAATAAAAGCAACATCAATATTTTTGTATTTGTTTCTTTAATAAATATATAAAAATGAAAGTTTGACATAAACAGAGCACATGGTAGGTGAATGTCTTGTCATAAAAAACAAACTGAGCAATTCTGCCACAATTTACCAAGTGTGAAAGACAATAAATAATGGTTATGTTGACTAAAAATACTTCTTTTAGCGCTGTATTTCCTCAAAAGTGCTTTTTACCATCATTTCATTCTCAAGGCTCCTCTTGTTAGCTCACTCTACATAACAAAGATGTTAAATTTCGAAGCCTTGTTGCGAGTGTCAGTTTGGTCAAAAGTGGGATTCAAATGTATTAATACACTGTTTCTTCTTTATAATAAAAGAATGATCAGAATCCTCTTTTAAGTCAAATAAAAAGAGTCACATTAGAGAGTATTCAGATGGAGTTATTTCCCCTTGAATGTGTTTGTGTGTGCTTGTGTGTGAGTGCACTTAAGGTTGCTCACAGTAAATCTGAAATGGTGTGACACATAACAAATAATGCCCCCCCCCACCTCATTCCTCAGCATCTCCTCCAGCTGTTCATGCAAATTCCTGTAAAATAGTGCTTTAAAATGCGACGCTGCTGCTATTTATGTTGAAGGTTTCCAAGAACTGATGCTCCTGCATTCTGACAGAGGATTAGATCATTTTGCATCTCGCCCTCTCTAATTTACTGTGTGGTCCTGATTGTTAAATGTCAAGCACCAACAGGGGTCACAGCTATTGTTTTGACTGACTCGACACATCGCATCTGTGTGTGAATTCAAAGAACAAGCAAACTTGTCCCATTCATTTATTACAGTATAAACTGTAAAGGGGAAAAAAACCCTCTAAAAAAACTGCAAGGAATCAGACATAATAACTAGGGCTGGGTATCACTCCTAATATCCTGAATCGATTCGATTCGATTAACAAGAGCTAAAATGGTGTCAATTTCAATTTATTTTGATTCAATTCAAAATCGTTTCATTTCAGATAATCATGTCACATCAATATTTCTTGAATATCAGACATTGGCAGACGGCAATTTTATTAAACACTGAAGCAACATTTTTAACAGTGTGTATTTAACATACATTTGATATTCATTTTACATAAAAAAATGTCCAGAAGCACTTGCATGTCACATACATTACTGTAACGTTTATTTGTGAAAATGACCAATGTTACATCATGTTAAATAGAATACATTGTTAACAGAAACACTACAGTAAAAAAGAATGGCCAAATAAAAATGATGCTTTTTAAGAAAAAAAATAAATAAAAAGCACAAACCCCAAAAAATCAATCTTGGCGCTTTATGAATCGATTATGGAGTTTTTATTCTTAAATTGATTCAAATCGGGTTTTTAAAAACCCAGCCCTAACAATAACAGATGTATAAAAAATTATTTTGATCTGATGCATATTTGTTGCGTAGCTGTAAACTTCCACAAAAACAGGTAACTTCTATAATTTACAGAACCTTAGAAAGTATACAAGTATAAAAATGTAAATAAATCAATCTCTTCTCATAGATCAAGATATGAAATCCCAAAGGGAAGGGCTGACACTGAATGATCCAACTGCCTGGACCTGAACTGTGGATTCATCCTTTCAAGAGTTAATGTCTTGTTGAAGCAAGATTACAGATAAAACAAAGCCACTGCCACAAACAGCCCCGTGTGTTTGAGCCAGTGTGTGTTTGTCTGTGTGTTTGTACCTGCAAAGGACACAGCTGAGTTCCAGTGCAAGACGTGTACTAGACTGCATCGCTCAGCGCTCCACTCCTGCTCCCCGCTGGCTCTTTCCTGTACACTGTAGCAACAACTCGTGTTTGAGGCCAAGTGTCAATGACAGCCCACCTCACACACTCAGCAGCCGTGCAGCTGCAGCGTAACACAACCCATCCTTGCCTCCAGCTGATAGCATTGTGATAATGAAAAATAGATGCTGGAGGTTTGTGCATGTCAGGCTGCTTGCTCTAGCGTGGGTGCATGTATGCATGCATGTTTGTTTGTCGAGACTCAGGGCAAGCTGGTGGGTGTGTTCACACAATGGCCGTGCTTCATCCATGTTAATGAGGATATAAGGGCTCCCATTCCTCAAGGTCATGCAGTGTAGGGATTAGAAACCCCATGCATCCTGATTCCATATGCTCTGGATACAGCGATGGACACGCACAGATTAGAATGACCTTGAAACATGTGGAGTTTCTATGCGAGCAAACATGTTGTACATGATAACACTTGTTCTAATAATCAGCAGTGATCCTTTGCATCTTTATTTCATGTCAGAGGGAATTAATTCAGATTTCACACCACACAGCATCACACACTTCTGACATGTTAAATTTAGATTTGAAGAGCCATGACTGTGTACTGTCAGCAGCAGCTGTGGAGCTCTGGCCCATAATACAAATACTGAATCAAACTCCAGCATGCTGCATTTTAAAAAGACAACTAATTCATCTATGAGTTAACTATAAGTCAGCAGTCTTAGTTGTATGTAAAAACTGAAAAGAGCACATTTGGTTCTGTCTCAAGGTAAAACCTGCACATAAAACAACAAAGTGTACGAATGTAGTGTTGTAGTTTTCCACAGAGGTGGAAAAAGTACTGAGAAAGTATCTTTACTTTTGCTCAAATTCTACATAAGTAGAAGTAATAGTAGGCCATGCCTTCTGATTGGCTGTTGAAACAAAGTGATCTGATTGGCTGCTTAAAAGAAGCGATCTGATTGGCTGTTTAAAAGGAGCCATCTGATCGGTTGTTTAAAAGAAGCCATCTGATTGGCTGTTTAAACAAAGCCATCAGATTGGCTGTTTAAAAGAAGCCTGATTGGCTGATAGTTTCCAGCCAATTGCGTCTGTGTTTTCCCCCTACCACAATGCTAAGGGCCATATAACATGATAAAAACAAAGTTAAAGCACTAGTCTGCCAGGTATTACTGCTACTTTATTTAATGGCGTGTCATCTGGGTCCGAACACAGAGGGTTCTCGGTCTGCTAATTGACGATCCCTGGTCTATCGTTTGCAACTGTGTAACCACACCATTACCCCTGTTCTGCCAGCTGAAACAGCCAAAAACATGCTCCATTTTTTGTCATTTAGTAGCCACTTACAGTCACTGTTGTGGGTTTAAATATCCCTGTTTAGGTGCAAAGTTTGACAATGACATTCCTGCACATGGAGCTTATAGCGATTTGATTTTTATTATCCCCCAAATGTTTTTTAATCAGCACACCAATGCTTATGTCACAATTCCTAAGTAACCGCTGCACTTGCTGGAGTTCCTGTTGTCACATTGGTATTTTTTGCTAATCTTAAACATATCAGAATATAAAAAGAGATGTAGGATGTCTGCAGGATGATTTTTCTTAAATTAAGAACAAAGCCAGGCCAAGTATTTCTTGTGTTTAACAGTGAAGTGAGCTGGCATCCTCATTTTTGTGAGTGAATGGGATTGATTATCTCGGAAAACTGAAAGCCAACAACAGGCTGACATTGCATGCAGAAACGGAAATGTAAGAGCATCGCTATGAAACGTTCAGCTGCCAACTCTGCCTCTGTGTAAGAAACACCCTGCCACCGTTCTGTCCGTTCTGCGGCTCCCGCTCCACGGCTGCCTCCTTAAGCCCTCCAGAATGCTTCCAAGGAGAGATTTCCATGCTTGAGCTAATCTCAAAACCCAGAACCAAATCTTGAAAGTGGCAAGTGATTGGTTGTCTGTCAGGAGAGATTCTGCTCTCTCTACCTCAACAACCGAACCAACCGAGCATGACCCCTCTCCCTCCATGGGACATCCGCATAAGCCAACTGTTTCTCCTGCCTCTTCCATTCAGTTTTCTCTAAACTCAGTAATCCAAATTTTATAGGAGGGATGAGGGATGCAACACCACTCCTAAAATGGGACTCAGAACCTTTTCCAGCTCTTGAATTGCTTTCTTTCCAAGCTCTCTCTGTTTTCTTATGCAACTGAAGGAGGGGCGGCTCAACAGGGCAGAGTTTCCGGTTCTACAGCTTTTAACCTGCATATTGTGTAGACTAGAGTGGAAACTTTTTACAGGTAGCATAGACAGAAGGACTGGCTCAGTCCTCTGTGATAAGCAAACAAACTCCTTGGGATAATATGTAATATCTCTGTGCTAGATTATAGTTTGAGAGAACTTTCCCTCCTCTCTGGGAAGGCCTGATTAGGAAGCACTGGATATATTTATTCAGAAGCTGTTCTGCTAAGGTTCATCCAGTTTAGAGGAGGTGAGCAGGATTGATGGTAGGGTGGAACCAGTGGAAAGCCAATCCTTGAGTTTAAGGATTATGTTGCATGCAGATGGAAGGTAGAATTTAGCCCAAGAATCAGGCTTCTGATGAAGTGTATACTTACATGCAAATAAATATAGAACCTTTAGCTCACAGCTGCATCCATTGATATATAGAGTATTCAGTCAGCAGGAGTCAAAGGACTCCCTGCAGAGGCATCACATACGGAGCATTATTTCTCAGAGCTGGATAGCAGAGTCTGTTTCACAAAAGCAGATCTTAGGTAGTGAATAACAAGCACAGTGATGTGGATTATGTGAACCGAAGGCTTTGAAGCATCCGTTCCCCCATGTCTCTCCGCACGCTCGCATGATGCACGCACCGCCCTTCAATACCTCAGCATTTATTTTTCTGTCCATCCCACACGCTCCAAAGCATGGCTCACTTTTTCCTCACCTCCTTCCATTCTCCCTATCATCAGTGTAAAATACCTCACCCCTCCAGACAGAGACAGATGGAGAGAGCAGCACCAGCCCCCTGCTCAGCTTCAGTGATTTATGCCGGTGTAGCACAGACGCACACGCGCAAACACCTTTGCACTGGCGCACACACTTCGTGCGCGGTGATCATCAGCAGGCAGGAATGCGTGCATAAAAGTACGTGTGTATGCATGACAGCACCTGTCCTGTTTTAATGTTAAACACCGAAGCTGGAGGGCCTTTTTTTAAAAGGACATGTGCGTTTTCGAAGCAGTGGCAACGGACTCTGACATCATTTGTCCCTTTTTATGACAGTTAAAAAGGAGCAGGCTGCAGGCACATTTGTCCACCTGAGTGAAGGTGTCAGGTACAACAAAGCGATGATACAGTCAGCTGGGGAGCGTAACAGCAAGAGCAGAATATTGGCTTCACCCTGTTAAAAGTCAAGTAAACAAAGATGTTTTTAAAGGGTGGATAATGAGCGCATAACAGTGCTGCAGAAGAAGAGAAGCAGGGAAGAACAGGCCTGTGTTTTTGGCTGCGCCGTGTTGAGGTCTGGGGCTCGGATGCTGTTGCAACAAGGACATGCTTGCTGTTCATGAGGCAGCGATTTGCGAGTAAGGTCATTGTGACATGGTCCCTCTCTCATCCGACCATCATTCACACACATGCGCACACACGCGCGCACATTTACAGCCGCCCTTTTAATATTAATTTTCCAGTGTTGAGGTTTGGGAGGCAGCGTGGCAGAGATGAGGCTGGAATGATGGAGGGTGTGCTTGATAGGGAACAGAGGGTGGGAAGAAGCAGACAAGTAGAGAAGAGGAGAGGAGGCTTGGTGGTGGGGTAAACGGAGGTGGAGCGAAGAGAAAACAAGCAAAGCACGGGAGTGTGTGTGTGTGATTGGGGGGGTCGTTTATCCAGCAGCCCAGGTAAGGGTGACCTGTTTGTCTCTGTCGGCCTCTGCTACTCCCCTGATGTCTCTATAATAGGCCTGTGAAGCAGGTAGACATGCAGCAGCACGTTGCAGCAACCCGTAGTAATGGGGGGGTTCATGGGTGATCAGGCGTCATAAGTTTGAGGGATTCACAAGAATATCATTTTATCAAATAAAGGGCAGCATTTGTTATTCCCAGTATCTAATTAATGATTAATTGAGCTTGAAGAAAAGAATGGTCCAGAGGACACTGTAAAGCAGCTTTAATGGTGGCAAACTGCACTGTCGGCCGTTTATTTAGTCGGTGGAGTTTGGTTCTGCGCCAGGATGCACGGACATGTTACTGTCAGCCCAAAGACCATAAGTTTTAAAAACAGTGAGGGAGTTATTTATTTAAAAAAAACATTATACAGACAGGACATTGCATTTCAATATGAAAAACTTTATATGAAAAACTGGATAAGTAGGGGCAACCATGCCAATAATAAAAATTGTTCAATACGCTGATAACAGTAAAAAACAATAAAAAAATCAACATCTGTTTTAAAAGAGGGAGAAACCAGAAAAAGGCAATCCTATTGGGGTGCAAAGCCCTCTGAATGCTCAAACAGAGGCAGAGGATAGACCAAAAAAATACATCTCTCTGAGGCAGCAGATGCCATCATTACTGACGAATGAATGAATATCTGCAACAACATTTAGAAACAGTTCATCATTTAAGCCCTTTGGCGAAAAAGTCTGTAAGGTAAAAATTACATCCAATCACTTTCTGTAGGCATCTACTTATTCCTATGCAGGGTTGTGGGGGGTTTGCTGTTAAAAATGCTTTCTGGAGCGCGCTGCCTAAGGAATACAAGGAAATCCAGGAAGAACGTGGATAGTGGTTAGCTTACTGAGAAAAGTCTTATGAGTGAGATTTCGTTCTTTGTTAAAACAAAGGTTCTATATAAGGTGATGTTACATTATTTCAATAGTAAACAAGTAATTTAAATAGCCTTCCCATCGGCTTTTAGCCCGACTTTATCGTGACAGAAAGCCAGTCTTTACTGTACTGTGAATGAAACCATATAAACATACAGTTCCACCAGATGAGTACAACCAGATTTCACTGTATGTGTAGTGCATTCTTACTTTTTCAAAAATGAAAAAGATACAGGTTTCGTCTCAAACTTTGAAATACCCAAAAGAGCAAAAAAATCTGAATCAAAGACGAGAGTGGATTTACAAATCTGCATTTAAATCTTTAGAATAAAATCTGGTTTGAAATCCACAAGATCTGAGTAGATCTGGAAAAAATCCCGGTGGATTATGTTAGAAATACTGGGCCCAGGCGATTCCAGTCACCACAGTGGATGAACCATGTTCAGTAGCTGAGCAAAACAAATATTCAGCAGAGAGTAGACATGTTGAAGACACAATTCCCATCTCACACACTCACACTAATGATGGGATGCACTTTGCAATATTTATGAAATCATGAACCTCCTCACCTGAGTGAGCACTCCATGAACTATGGGATGACATGCTTTCGTCTGTGTTGTCGAGTCTTTTTGACACACGGCTGCTACCGTTGTTGCAATGTGTGTTTGAGAAAGTGAGGTGCCATA
Source organism: Craterocephalus amniculus (assembly GCA_036024015.1). Taxonomy (NCBI): domain Eukaryota; kingdom Metazoa; phylum Chordata; class Actinopteri; order Atheriniformes; family Atherinidae; genus Craterocephalus; species Craterocephalus amniculus. The sequence goes on along the minus strand of JAVQJG010284707.1, from coordinate 6,559 downwards.
ATGTGCAATACGTTAAAATGAGATGCAAGATTCCAGTGTTAGATGGCGGAAATTTTTACACAATGTCCCTTGAAGTATAGGTATACAAGCACCGCGGTTAAAGACTTGTAATGCACAATAAAAAGAACACACACATTCCCAGTACTTAATGCATTTGAGATAAATTGTTTTTTTTTTTCGACCATGAGGTTTGCTTAAGTATATCACATTTAAGAAACCAAGGTTTTAATATCATTTTGGAGCTTTTTCAGTGTTGATATTCTCCCTGCACAAGACACCAAGACATAGGAGGCTTTAGTTAGCCTTCACTTCTTTATCACTGTCTTTCTTTTTCATTTTGTTTGTTTGTCAAACACAGGTGACATCTGCTGGTGTGCAATGGCTAATATGTCATATGTCAGCGATCCAATTGGCAGTGCCAAAGCATACACAAAAAGAAAGCCTCCTGAATGTATGCAGCTCTGTAGGGGTTCCCCAGTGGGTTGTCGCCCTCGGGGCGTCCACAGAATGATTTGGTCTACAAACCGGCTGCCAAGATATTTCAGCATCTATTGGCTAAACTGCCTAGATTGCCATGACATTTGTGGTCTCCAGAGGATGAATCCAATTTACTCTAGATGTCATCTGAATTTTGTTCTACGGCCTCAGGTAGTTTGCACTTCCTGTCACAGATACCTACAATGCAGCATATTATTTATGGATTTCTCAGAAAAGGAAATCTACTGACTTTGGTGAAATCTGTATTTTTCATCCGGTACTACCATGACCATGATATGTGAAATATGCTATAGAGCAATGTGTCTCAGTACTCTTCATACTCATAGTCCCACCGTCCTCATATGTATTTATTTCTGAATCACTGTTTGTAGATCTAAACAAAATAGAGCATATAGACTTTGAAGTCAGAAAGAATTGATGGACAGAATAGTTTTTTTTATTTTTTTTATAAAGAAAGTCTTTCCTTGATATTTGGCAAATTCAATTTCAAATTCAAATTCACTTATTATCATGGTTGCTGCTGCGATGCTTCCGGGTCATTTTACTCAGGCAGGAACAAGACAGACCATTCAGCTGTGTTTACTTCGTGTGAGGGACCGTGCTGGTCAGGAATGAGGAACACAGGTATTTCAAAAAGTAAAGGGATTTTATTTACCCTTTAAACAATATACGAAAAAACATCAGGGCCCTTAAAAGAGGTCCAAAGAACAAAATTTAATTAAATTCAAACGGGTGACCCAAAACAAATCACCAACTTAACTCAAACTGACCTAACAAACAGGGCACAAAGGAGAACTTAAATACTGGCTGATCAGACCATTCACGAAAACACAGGGGGGGTAACCCAAAAATACAAACTAAACAAAACCAAACCCGAAGTGTACAAATTATTTAAACCAAACATGTTATCAAAATAAACCAAATTAACTACTCAAAACTTAAATAATATGGAAATTAGAAAAGAAGCTAACTAAATTAATTAGGTCTCCCAAGACTCCTTTGGAAGTGGCCCATCCCACCCGTCACAGGTTCACCTCCAGCTCACTTCTGCCCCCCAGCGGCTCCGCCAGCACCATCAAATGAGAAAAAGAAACATGTTAGATAAAGAAACAAAGTTGAAATTATAATAGTGTCTAAATGTGCGAACAAACAAATAGAAACTAAAATAATTCCAAATAAGCTTAAAACAAATTAAACTAACAAAATGTAATGTGCAGGTGCAAGGTTACCGCCTTAAGCTGTGTGGCTGTGGATGCGGCCATCACAGTCAACAAAAGTGAAAGTCACAAAAAGTCTAAACGTTTTGCAATCTATGGTCTAAACTCTAAGTAATATGATGCACACTAATAAATTATTCTCAATTAAAATCTTGACTAAAAACACAAGTTTTCATTTTAGTTACATAGAGGTAAAAAGCTGCCCATGACTCTCTTGATGTGGAAGCCTATACTTACTAAATAATGCTTCCTCACACGTTTTAGTTGCCACGTAATAAATGAATAAATAAATAAAAGACTAGCCATTTAAGAACTGAGGGCTCTGGGGAGATCATAAATTAAAAGACTTAGACCATTGAGAGATTTTCTAAAAAAAAACAAAACACTCCACCAAAACTACAATTAATAAAAATATTACAGACAATTTGAAAGTCCACAAGAAGCTAATACAAAGGTTTAAGCTCTTCCTGGTCTTTGTCAGGACACAGCATTTCTCAGGTGATTATGGATCGATGTCTTTTCACTGCCTTGACAGACGAACTGTCTCTTTCTGGTAATATTTTTAAGGTAAAAGGACACCATCTTTGTTCTTTTTCTAAATCTTAATTTGAAATAAAAAATTACCCTGAGGTTTTTTACTTCCTCTGGTAATTTAAAAGAAAGATATTAAGCTTTGACGCTTTGTTTTGAACTGTATATTTCAGGACCAGTCACCATAACATCGGTTTATGGCCTTGTTAGCTGTAAAACAAACAAATCAAAGAAAAAAAAATCCTAGAATGTTCCCAAGGGGCAACATGTAGAAATGAATAAGAATTGGACCTGAAATTGATTCTATGGAAATTAACTAATCGATGCAAAATTCTCTGAGATTAGATATAAACCTATTTAGAATTGTACAACATATACTTTTAGAAAAATATTGAAAATACAAGTCGGAAACAGGAAACCGGGATTTTGCCCTTTGAAAATTAAGAAAAAGTCGAAATAAATTAAATTTGAGCCTTCACGCTCCCTGTAGCAGCTGCACGGTAAAGTCCAGCGCGGTGTTGTGAAGAGTTCATGTTGTGGTAAGCGATAATGACTTTTAAAAGTATTAGAAAAGTTACATTTCATAGGTTCACATTTGAAAATAATCCCACTGTTCCCAGGAAAACTTTTTGATCTATTTCAGAAGAAGGCAGCGGTGTGAAATGTTTGTTTAGGTGAGCTGTTCCAGGGCGAAAAAACTTTGCTCGGACCAGTTAGCGTGTCGATCTCTGAGAAAAAAAACAGTTGCAGATCTGGGGAACTTAAGAAGCCAAATTGTGATAAACTGAGGGTAAAACCGTTGATAGTTGCTTGAAGTAGCGACTCCAAACCAAGAAAAAACTAACTTTGACAAAGGTTATGTTTTCTTCCGGACAGATGATTTAATCCGCCAATGTAAATGTAATTTGTTGTGTAATTGTGATGAATATTCTCCATTTCACTCCAGGTCAATGCTTTTTGCCTTTAAATCCAGGCGGAGCTTCATCTATGGAACTGGATCAGGGATCGGGGAATATATGTTTAGCTCTGGATTCTGGAGATTATAAATTCATAAAAGCATGGAACTAATTTATTTTATCATGAGTGTTGGTGTTACTATTATTTAAATTTAAAGTAAGCTTTACTGATAAAGCCGTAAATAGTACAGGATTGGAAAACATAAAAAGCTGATTTAATAAAAAGTACAGTGTCGACATCAACATGGGTAATGTTCAACAACTGAAATATACAGAAGAGTAATAAGAATTAAAATAAAAGTGATCAAACAGGGGACGACATTGTTACAAATGAAGTGCATTAGTTTATACAAACAACCGGCAAGTTCCAAAGAAGACTTATCCTTGAACATAATAAGTGTTACTATTCACACTATGATTACTCAGAGTTGTAAACTACCTTCCTCTTCCAGGAGAGGCTGAAATCCATGACGGCTCCATTTAAATAGCTCACTCTGGTCAGTATGTTTAGCCAATCCTGCAAAGTTGTACCCTCTTCTTGTAGATAAAGATCACATGCAACACTCTTCAACTTTTTAGTGAGTTGTATCACCATGGCAACTGATGCTGGAAGAATAACTTTCCCTGAGAATGCTGCTCTTTGTGGCCTTAGAAGATGGGGGAGGGGGTTAAATTTGTGTCTGCATGCACAGTAAAACAGTTATAGCAGCCCCAAATTCCCAATAATTCCCACATCTGAATGATTCAGTCTCAAGTGCCTGTGTTTTTGTTTTGGTGCAACTATTAAAGTTAAACTTTCCGTTAAAGAAAACATTTTGTGTCCATTCCTTCTTCAGATCACAACTTAATTTCTGCATTGCTTCCTTAAAATACACATATGCTACAAGCGTTATCCATGGTAAAAGAAAAAAGGAATTTGTGTTAATGTTGCATTTACTTTGAGTATAATATAATTGAATATAATATTATCACACGTACATATAAACACTTAATGTATATCAGAATATAAACATCATTTTAGTCAAATGTTGACTTAATGTCAGTAGTTTAGATGAATTGAATGAATAAGTGATTGATTGAGATTTTGTTAACCCAGTGTCTGGCAGCAGAACCATGAAGAGGAAGATCAGAGGTGAAGAAGGGATTCGTCAAGAGAAGCGTCTTCACTCAGGTGGCAGCAGAGGGGCCAGTTTAATACGAGGCACCAAAGATCTCAGTAAGTGACTCACAGTTGCTGCTCCAGACGATGTAGGGTCGTCTTCACCCGAATAACTTCATAAATCTTTTACTGATACATCGTGCTCCTTTTCAAGCCTTTTCTTCTGATCTTCCTCACCGATAAGACAATGTTTGGTCCAGGCCATGGAGAAAAGATGCGTTTTAAGTCTGGACTTAGAATGACCTGTGGACTGAGAAGACCTGAGAGACAGAGGAAGCGCTTTCACTGTTAAACATAGCCCTGAATTCTACTGTTTTTTAAACTGTAAAGAAAAAACTTCTGATGAGCGACAGACTGAGATCAGTGAAAAGGTAAAAAGCATTTTTCTTGTAAGGAGTTGACTCAGCCAGCAGATGCCGTGTTCGGTTAGAACAGCACCTTCTGTACACACCCTTCCCCCAATTTACTTCAAAGTATACAATCCTCATTTGGAAAGACTGTTCTCAGGTTTTGCTGTAGGACCCTCAGTGTGAGGTTTTATGACACAAGATCAGCAGGAGGGCCATAATGTCCCCTACAGCTACCCTTAATGGTTCTGGTAAAGTCACTCAAAGGTCTCAATATAAAAACAAATGTTCACATCGTAAAGATCACAATCATTCAGGATGTTTCTCCACCACATTTCTTCTTAAGTGGTTGGTACCCAGTCATTTTTCCAGCATTTAATGATGTGTTGAGACAGTTTTTTAACCCAGATTCAGTGGTTTCTGCATCTCCTTAGCAGCTGTTGAGCAATACGCTGACTGACTGGACTTGCTGGTAAGTCAGTAAGTCTTTATTGTCTTTGTAAACCAGAGCAACCAACCAGATTAGGGCTGCTGCTCCGTTTGGTGTTTGCATCAAAGTGAAAATTTTCAAAAAGATTAAAAAAGAAGAAGTCAAAGAAAGGGAAATAAATAGAAAATAAAATATTAAGAAAGAAGAAATAAAACCCAATAACATCATGATGCATCAAAAAGTACTTTACAACATAAAAACAAATAAAAGTATAAAAATATCAAAGATCAATATCACACACATTCATGCTCTCCTCTTTCACACATGTATCATCATACACACACACACACACACACAACGCCAATGTATGATGCCACTCATCCTTTCATGGAAGTAAAACTCTGCCTTCTAGTTTTTGTGTCTTTAACTGAAAAGATATAAAAACATAATTTGAGGTAAACATCTAAAGGAGAAATGGCCTGACACCGCTGTGAGGGCCTCGGGGCCCCGTCCACACCCGGAGCCGCCCTACCAGTGAGGCGGCTGGTGTGGTGGCCCTCACCGCCCCACCAGCGGGCGGTGAGGGCCACAGGAGACGCCAAGGTCGGGGCAGGCCAGGAGCCCCACCACAGACACAGGGATGCTGTGCAGGACCCGGCCAAGCAGGAAGACCCCTGCAGAGACACCCACCCCCAGACTGAAGAGACAGCCCCCGATGTGAAGGATCCCCATGTGGAAACACTGGAGCTAGGAAGTTAAAAAGATAAAAGATTTTAAAAAAATCACAGGATAAGACAGTTAAATGAGTATAAATAAACCAAAAGTAATAAGAACAATAAAATCAAACAAAAGTAGTAAAAAGTACATCATAAAATCAGTTAAGGGCAGTGTCATGAAATAATAAAGTAAATAAATAAATGAATAAATAAATAAATAATAATAATAATTAATAATAATAATAAAAAAGAATAAAGTTAAAATTAGTTCATCTTTTTATATATTATTATTATTATTATTATAACAAGCATGTTCTCTTTATTGTTTGATTGTTCACTTGGGTAAGTAAAGGGTGCTGATGTGGAAAGTTGGATGGAATAAATAAGTTTAGACTTCTTAGACTTCTTTACATTCTTTTCCAAACATGAAAAAAAATCCTCGCTGTGTTGATGTCTGCTGTATTTATTTGGTGGAGTATCCTGCTTGTTTTCGTTCAGGACGTGTTTGAACATTTATCAGTTATCAGGATTAAAACTGTGATCAGATTAAATACATCTGAACTCACTGATGTCCTTAATTTATCTGTGTTTCAGTGCCACCTGGACGTAGCCAGAACAGGATTAAAGAAGAAGATCCTTGGAGCTCCAGTCTGGAGGCAGAAGAGCAGGAAGTCTGGGTCAGTCAGAGCGGAGGACAGGAGGCGG
>JAVQJG010284702.1:0-37417 GCA_036024015.1 Craterocephalus amniculus | reverse complement strand
TGAGAGAAGCACAGACCCCGTGGTTTTGGATCGATCTAAGTACGTCTGCAACAACCTAATGTTAGTCCGTGTCTCTGTGAGCGTGTGTGCATGTTTTCAAGCAAATGAGCACACAACAGGGCTTTGGCTAGCCCAGTACCAATAGCTATCCAAGTGCACTTTTTTCCAAGGCCAAGAATAGTGTGAGAAGCCTCCCTCTCACTCTGTGTCTCTGATGTGACGGGGCTCTCCCTGCATCTTAACCCTTAAAATTTTCTATGCAGCTATGTTTATGCGGCCCAGATACTCCACAGAAAGGCAGACCCGACTAAATGAGAGCTATCAGTAAACATTTGCTGATGCCAAAGCTTCTCTGCATGTTGAGAGCTTTTCTTAGCCGACGTGGGCTCTGTTCCCACCGCACAATACAAAAGCCTCCAACCTGACAGGCTCCCAGAGTGTTAAGATTTCATTTAATCAAAACTTCATTGCTGAGGGTCACCCTAGGCTGTGCTCACACTGAAAGAAACACTTCCGCACAAGGACAGTCCACTCAACAACTCTCCTGTCACGGGAGCCTAAGAAGAGACCAGAAAATAATTAACAACAGCTTATTTTCACTGGGGGGAAAAAAGCAGTAAGAACCTGTGGCATCCATCAGAGCATCAACTTCAAGCCCATCATAAGTCATTAAAACCTCAGCCCTGCGATTCTTCCGCTTCTTTTCCTTTTTTTTTTTTTAACTTCATAATACTACATTTCTATCCTCTTTCTCTCACGTTTAACCTGTGTTTCTCAGTCCCATAAATCCAGAGTTTTCCTCATTGATGAAGACAAGAAAGGTTTTATTTGTGAACTCATGCCGTGGTCAGCGAGTTGGCCGAGGGACCGGCCGCAGCACCGGGGTTTCTCTGGGCTTTCTCACAGCGCTGTCCAAGGCATTACTACTGCTACAGAGAGGCGGAGGCGGGATCTGGCATCGCGGAGCGGTCATTGCAGAAATGGCAAAGCACATTTCACACCTCCCTCAGAGTGACTGCAAATTTCCTGTACTGCACTTTTGATTAGAAACACATTTGAAACATCTTTTCATGATCACACTTACGCCGTACAAAGAAAAGAAAAGGGGGAAAAAAAGCAATAAGAATGAGGTCCAAAGTATGAGTAAGTGCAGTGAGCTAACTTTGGAGCTGACAAATGTTTTTTTTTGTTTTTTGTTTTTTTTCTTAAACGTCTCTTTTTCCCATCCTTGAATAAATCAGAAAATGTGCAGAGTTTAACATAAAACAGCACAAAGATTATAAATCACATGGCGCACTGAACACTATGAGAAGCAGAGAAATAATTTCTCAGATGGATTAAAAGTGGAGCCACCCACACAGGAGTCAGACCAGCAAAAGAGAGCACTACATCTAAACAAGCCAGCTCATAACACTCCATTCATGGGTTAATGAAAGGACCCTGCCAGTGTGTTGGGTTAGGCAGACCTTTGAGACGTTGGGCCAAGAGATCAGTATCTCTATTACAATATACCAGTCTCACTTCTAATAAAACACTAAAAATTTACTACTCATTTCCCCTATTTTCTATTCTTTGCCAACAGTTCAGCTGCAGTGGCCTTCTCTTTTTATATGAGATGCCTACAAATCAAGGAGAGAAGGTTTTCAGCGACGGTATTGTGGTTTATTTTGTCACAACTGCGGTGTGCTGTGCTCTGTAGCAGAGGATCTCAAAGGCTGGCTGGCTGCAGAACAGTCTGAAAAGCCTGACGGCAAGCCCAGAGATTCCCCGTGGCAGCTTTTGCCACTGTCATAAACAAAACACAAGACGTCTTTCTCTTCTTCCCACACCAACGGAGCTCTGGCGCTGCCAAACAGAACAATCACTATTGTAGCCTCTTCTCCTTTCCAACATGCTCCCTCTCCCTCACTCTCCTACAATATAAACAAAAGAGATCAGCAGAGGCTTTACCTCTGTGAGAGCAACAATCAGGGTGATGTTTAAGGAGACAAAACAAAAGTGTGTTCGGGATCAAAGAGGAGCGGCGAAGACAGCGATGCTAAAGACGAACAGAATACAAACCAAACAAAAACCAATAATGAGCACATCTCATCAGTCGCTGCGCGAAAGAGACTAAAAACACAACCGCACGTCACTGGAATGGATCAGTGTGACAGATGAAGACAGGCCACTGTGCAATTTAAACTAAATATGAGCCAAATGTGCAAACAGCGTCCCCGAATCTAACATTTGATGATATTTGCCCTCTTTCTCCCCTTTCCAGTGTTCGCACCGAACACTGGCTCTCTGGAAGAAGATAAAAGTAGTGCGGCGCACTGTGCTCATCAGATAAGATAAGAGCACACACACCATAAGTCGACATTATGAATCGACAGCGCACTGTATTTAATTTATGATGTGTTTTACTGTACTGCTGTAAACCAAAGTACTGTGTCAACGACTTCACAGCAAACAGCTGACAGTGTCAAAGGAGGAAATATGTCATGATACATTTACAGTGTGTGTGTGTGTGTGAGTGTGTGTGTGTGTGTGTGTACGCATGCAGCAGTGTATCTATACTAACTGAAAATAAAACCTTTTTCTCTATCCCTCACACACTTCATGTTGTAGCGACCATTACTCGCTTCTCTTTTACTGAAAACCTAAAAGTACTACAGTATACTACACATGAATGTGGTTTCAAGCTACTAAAAAAAGAAAACAGGAGTGGGATTTGTTCCTCTTAACAGCGTAACAGAAGAACCACTTCACTTTCACAATTTGCAGATTTTTCACAGTTTTCTGATTCAAAGAAGTTAGAGACTAATTAAAAGTAATAATCTCCCATTTATAGACTGACTTTTTCGGAGCCAGGAAAATCTGAAATAAACAATAATACAAATAAAACGTGGGAGAAAAATTTACAAGAAGAAAGCCTTTTTTAACTCGGCCACATATTTACATCTCTGCATCGTCTCAGAGTCAGTTTGATCCGCTGAAAACAAACAAAATTACGCGTATTTGGAAAATGATTTTTAAGAAAGGAATTCCCATGAAAAGAGCGAGACAGACTGCCTGCTGCCTATCATTTATTACCACTAAAGACAGAATAACAAAGTAACGCCGGAGCTGCTGCCAGGGTTTGGCTTGGGCTGCGCGAGGTGTTTGGCCTGTACCGAGACTTTGGGGTGTGCGTGTGTGTCACACAGAGAGGGAAGACTGAGGGCCGGCTGTGAGAGTATTTGGCTAAATGCTAGTAGTGGACATAAAAGTTGTGCTTAAGCGGAGTGCAAATGTGTGTATTTAGGCAGAGACTGGGTGAGCTGCATGTATATGCGCCGGGTGAGTCACTGTTTGAAATTTCCAGAAAATTCCAGCTGAGATAATATTAGGTCATGAGCTTGTTTGAACACCCAGCCAGCAAATGGCGAAGTTGTGTGTATTTGGAGGATTTGGCTGTGAAATGTATTGTGTGAGAGTGTATCTGTGTGTGTGTGTGTGGCTGTTGGAACTGTGTTTCTTGCAATGTGTAGGGGGAGACAGAAAAAAAAAGAAAGAAGAGTCACAACACAAGCAGCATTTTGGCCGTGTGCGTCGACTATTCGCACTGGAGGCTACGCTGATGTTTGGCTGTGTGTGAGAGTGTGTATCCATGATGGTGGCTGAGATACAACAATGTTTGGCTGTATTAAACTGGACCTGTGAGCGTCACTGGCCGAATGTGCACACTGTCTGGGTGTGTGTACGCAAATGAGAATAAAAGCATGCTTGGCTTCATGTGTGAAAGTGCACCACAGAATTTACTTTTTTTTCTTCTTTTTTTTTTTTTTAAAAAAGGAGTTTTTTTAAAATCTTTATTTAAGTGTGTTACTCTGTCTGCAGTCACACTGTCTGTCTTTGAGCTTTGCCGTTTGCGTGTTTGGCAGTCAGGTCCAAAGTGGTGCAAGTCAGACAGCGAGGGCGGCAGCAGCCTGCGGCCTGAGAGCAGGAGACTCTCCGCTCTGCTCCCTTTCTCTCTCCCACACATAAAAAAACACACAATCTGGGCTGGAGCCAAATTACGATCCCCGTCTACAACATCCTTATCATTGGAGCTGCACCTCCAAAATGATCAGACTATCATATATCACACTAAAACAGAACTTTAATCACACAAGGATTTAAATTCCTTCCTATAAAATACACACACACACACACACACAAAGCCACAAATGCCTCACTCAGAAATGTGAAAACACACTTGCCAGAGCACAGATGAGCTGGAAGGATGCCCTTGACCCACGCTCAAACATTATTTTTCTTACTGTTGATGCTATGTTGTCACGGATAAAAACATGAAAGGAAGGAAAACGAAAGATGTTTTCTAAAGGAAAAAACGCTAGCAGGGATTTTCCCTTTGTTTCTCCCAAAGATGTTATTTCACCCTTTTTAAAAAAAAAATCATGAAACAAACCTTATTAAATACATTTTGAAAACGCTAACTGACCCTGTGATATGAGGCTGCTTCATAACGTTATGTATGTGTTTTCTTATCTCTAATTATCTGTATGTAGTTATCAAACAAGTGAGCGTGGAGGTGTGTTCTTGTCTTCCTCCTCGCACCTACACACACACACATCGATAGTGTCAAGTGTCCAGGTGGTAACATACCTGGCGTGTGGACAAAGTAGGCCAGGTAAAGGTCCAGCTCCTTGACAGACACTCCGATGTGGTGCGGCTGCACGCACAGCCCGGGGTTGGTGCACTGTGGTGACTTGACCAGCCGCTCTCCGTCCGTGCTCTCCAGGGGGCTGCCCTTGAACAGGATGACCATCACCAGGTCCAACCGCCACACCTTGTCGGCCTGGCGGAGGCAGTCGATGCGACGGATCTTGCCCTTCTGGTCGGGGTTGGACAGCACGCAGCAGGGGGGCTTTTTGCCCGTGATGGTGAGCACAAAGTCCTCACGGAACTCAGGCCGGATGTCCTTGCGGAGCTTGGCCAGCAGGCGCGAGGCCCATTTCTGCTTAATCTCTGGCTTCTCCCCGAGTAACTCATCCTTCACCGCGCGCTCTTCCTCCTTGGACATGCGCTTCTCGTGTTTCTTGAAGTATTTGCGCTTGCGGGCCTGCAGGTTGAACCAGGTGTAGGCGAAGGCGCGGACATGGGGCAGAAGGGCCTCGATGAAGGGGTGGAATTCATCCTGGATGAGAGAGGAGGACGGGGGGAGGGCGGCGGAGGAGAGGGAGGAGGGGGGGAAGCAGGAGGAGGCAGAGGAGAGAGAGGGGGAGAATGGGGGAGAGAAGGACGGGGAGAGAGGTAGCGGGGGTGAGGAGGGGAAGAGAGAAGACAGGCAGTTAGCACCGGCACGCAGCATGGAGGAGCGGCGCCTGCTCCGCGTGAGCAGAGGGAGTGAATGAGAGAGAGGCGCTGAGAGACTAACAAAAAGAGAGAGAGAGACAGAGAGAGAGAGGAAGGATGCGCTCCACTCTAAGATGGACAGACCACACTGAAGGACAGGTTTGCAAACCACTGACAGGCTTAGGTAAGAGATGGGAGGTAAGATAAGTCTTTTTTTCTCCATATAATAGTGCAAAATTTGTGCAAAAATAAATATTACAAATTGTGTGAGCTGGCAAAAAAAAACAACTTTCAGCCACTATAAAAATAAACTGGTATTAAATGTAGAAAACATTTTTTCTAAATATTTAGCATTTATAAAACATGATGTAAACTGACGTCATAAATGATAAAAAATGCATACAACCGGATTATTTAAGGAATCTTACGTGTCAAATTCACACAAGCAAAAAGACGCAAATAAAGCAAAAATGACGCGGTAGTTACCATTTCGCTCTTTCATCATAAATTCACTCCATCGATTGCACAGAAAATTAAAATGCAGAACCGGTAAGGTTGGTTGAGGAAGAAGTATTGCTATGAATATAAGGGAAAAAAACAACAGACTGAAGGAGGGGGGAAGCCAAACACAAAAAAAGGAGCAAAAAACAGAAGCTGAGAAAGTGTCCAATAAAAGCAGCAGGGGGGGAAAAAGTCAGAGTGAGGAGTCAGGCCAAGGAGGCAAAGTGTAATACCAGAGCAGGAACACAGGAGGTACTGTAGCAAGAGCTGCTGCTCAAGAGCACAACAGAAGGAGAATGACAAGTTTTGTAATCTCGCTATCTGAAAGGACAAAAAAAAATTTAAAAAATAGAAATGTTTAAAATGATGTGGAAAAAAGGACTGATTTTTTCAAAAAGCAAAACAAGCCTCTTTGTTTGCAAAAATATGTTGGAAAAAGTTTCTCGCTGAAAAAAACTGGTGAGCAAAATGGCACATGCTATTGGTTCAGATCTGAACTCACGGAGAGGGAGAGGGAGCTGGACAAGGGGGGCGGTGGACGGAAAAGGAGGAGCAGAAGAAGAAGAAGAAGAAAAAGAAGAAAAAAAAAAACAAGAGGAGCGAATAAATGTTGGAAGACTATGCGCGACCACTGGCAAATGCGAGTGCGGCTTCTTTTTTCCCCCCTTCTTTCTCTCCAACTCTGGCTCTGGCTTTCTCTCTTCCTCTCCACTTTCTGTCTCTAACCATTGACTGAGTCTGTGCCAACATGCAGAGGGCCCACCTATTTGGCAGCGAGTCGCACACAGCCCAGCCAATACGCACGCTCCCAGCGCTCAAAGGGAGGGAAGAGAGAGAGATGGCAGAGGGAGACGCGAGAAGGTGGGGGAGGGGGGGTGGATGGTTGGTGGCTGGTAGTGGAGAGAGGTGGTGATGGTGGGGGGGTGGATTGTGTGTGGTGCAGGCAGAAGGCACGTCATTAGCCAAACAGACAAGTTCCAATCTAGTACAAAGGCAAAGTCCAGAGGATATTAATTTTACATGCATCCAGACAGCACCCGCCTTCCAATGCGCTTCCCTCCCTTCCTTACTGCCTTCGTCACTATCCTGGTCACAGCCATCGCAGCAAACCAGCCGCATCCTCCCCCTAAGCTTCCCTCTTGTCCAGAAACACCCCTCTTCCCTCTCTCTCTCTCTCGCGTTACACCACCTTGGCATGGGATGGCATGAGAAAACGCAGACCCAAAATCCCACTAGACCCTGAGACCAGCAGCTGCTCCTGGATTTACCACACAAACAAAGAGAGGAGGGGAGGGGAGGTCCCCCCCCCCCCCTCCGCTACCCCCAAAACAAAAAATACCATCCAAAAAACAAGCTCTCTTGTTTCAAAATGCACACTTGCATCCAAACTGGCCCTTTTTCCTCCTTCGCTCCCTCTGTTTTCTGTCACTCCACTTTAATAGCCCCCAACAGCAGAGACACAGAAACACATTAAAAGTTTCTGTTACCAAATTAGAGATCAATCCCGTTTCAGGGAGAGACACAATTCAGCGGGCCTCGGAAAAAAATGCTGCTGTGGAAAGCCCGAACAATGTGAAGCTTTTTAGGAGTGGAAATGACAACTGAAACTAGCCGGAACAAGAATTTACTACCAGTTCTGCATAAACAGCTTTTTGTTTTGCTTTCAAAATCAGACCGTGAATTGTCCATATTTTCATTATGCTGCATTATAAAATCCACAATAGGAAATGATTGTGACTGAAAATCAGCAGAAAAAAAGGATGTAGTAAAACACGGACTGCCCCTTGTCTGGTCCTCATTCAAAGATCTATCTGACCTCAAGGACGAGCCATTTCCCCCGCAACACGGGCAAAAACGCTGACACAAAGGCTCTCACCAATTCAACATAATTGGATGCATTTGTGAGAAAAATACCTCTGTGATGGCTTGATTTAAAATGAAGTATTGAAGGATCCTCTAATTAAAGTCCTTTTCAACGTTGGTCTCCCACATTACATAAAAAAAGGCCCACATTTGTTCATTTTTCTTCATGTCCAAATGACATGAATACGTTCATGAGGCTCACAGAAATTAAACAGATATTGTAAAAACTGGAATCTAGAGGGTGAGCAACCAAAAAAGAAAAAAAAAGTTAACTTGTCATGTGATTGTGGGGTGAAGCCACCTGCTGTGCAGCGGGACAAGTTGTCTGCGTGAACGCCCTACAAAGGCTAGAGTACTCTGGTTGGTTCCCAGGACCATCAGATTTAGAGTCGCCTGCCCCTTCTGTCAGTGTCAGAGGAGTTTCGGCCTGGATGACCGGCTCGTTCACTGACTGGCAAGCTGGCTGTGAGGTTGGCTGACAAGCTCTGTGACAGGCTGGGTGAATACTGGTTGGCAACCCAGGTATGGAGCTAACTGGCTAGCTGGTCCCCTGGCTTGCTGACTGGTCACTGCTGTTGGACCAGGCTAAGCCAGGCCTGGAGCGGCTCGTTCATGCAAACATACGCTTGCCTCACACAGCCACTCAGAACATGGAATAAAAAATAAGATATTATGGTGAATTAAAATAAACAAATAAATAAAAACCATGGAGTGTGTGTGTTTGTTTTCCAGGAATAACAATAGAGGGTTTTTCAAAAGAGAAGGTTTTAGACTTACACCATATGGCACATAGGTTGAAAAACAGGAATGAAATGTGGAAATTAATGCAGGAAGTTCATGACATTTATTTGTCTATTTCAAAGAACACTTTTTTCTAGTCTCAAAGCTCTTGTTAGATCTGTTCATGTAAACTAAAGGGACCTATTCAAAGAGAAGGTGATCTGTATTATTAAGCAAATTCTATTTATATCCACGTGTGACTAGAAAAAAAATCCCTCACTTTAAAATCTCTGCAGGCTTTATTATCATCATACACTGAGCCAAAAGCAAAGCGGTCTGTGCTCAATTTGCAGTTAAGGCTGAATCTTTTATGATTTTGGTCATGAAAGACGTCTGTGTGGCACCCCTTCTAATTAATGCGTCCCCTTTTCTGACATTTTCAAACCCACATTTACTTCAGCTCATTAGCGAGGCTTTACTCAGAGATCCTCATGGCTTAAAATAAATAAATAAATAAAAGTGTCATTTTCCCCACCACGTGTCTCAGCTGTAAATATCTGCTTTTTAACAATTCAAACGTCTTTCAGAAAATGACTTTAGTTTGCCAGGCAGAGCAAACCCGCTTTATGACACGGTAAAACCTGCAGTGAAAGGAAATCCACCTCAGGTTTTTTCAAGCCTGAAACAGTAACGATAAATTGAGGGGAAAAACACAGTTTGTATAATATATATATAAAATATACCATTATTTTATTCAAGCATTAGCGTTATAAATGAGAAAAGCAGGCTAGTGTTTCGACTAAGGTCATACACACGCCGTTTTTAAAGTAGGCCGTGGCTCGGACAGGACAAAGGGAAAAAATAGGATAATTAAATTGGGAAAAAAATCGGGGTTTGAGCATAGTAGAGGTGGGGTATCTTACAGATAGCTCCTTGTATATTTTAAACATTCCTTTTTATGCCTAACAGTTGCTATCATTCAGGAATAGCTGGTTGAAATGAGGAGAAACTAAAACTCGGCTGTGTGACCTGTCCTTAAAGGCAAATCCACATTAACCTTGATTCTGCATTTCTAATATACAATTTAACTACATGGCTATATGACAGGACGGTGTAAATAAAATAAATAAATAAACTTACCCTCTTCTCTATATTCACCCTCAAACACCGTCAAAAAGTGTTTAGTTTCGCTAACAAGGCTGCCCTCTTTGAGCTAACCTTTTCTGACGGTCTAACCGGTCCTTGAATATTTAGCCTGTTTTTGATCTTTTTATTAAACCTCTTTGCATATCCTCGACTTCTGGAAGAAACAACCGCATAAAAGCCACCATTAATTATCTTGAGGTGGATTTTGACAGATTCCTGAGCCCAGCCGTGCGGAGCGGCCCACCTTAAAGTTAAAGAAGGCCAAAAACAAGAGTTAAACTGGGGCTGATGGGAAAAGAGAGGAAAATAAATAAATAAAAGGGGAAATAAGCGTTGTACGTTTAGACTTGTTAAGAAACACAATGTAAACTTTGACCTTTGTGAATGTAGGCCTGTTATAGTCCACAGTAAGAAAAAAACCCGTCTTAAAATGATGCCTATTTATTAAGTCTCCATGTGTGGACGTACATTTCCAAATAGAAAATAAATGCCCTGCTTTTATGCTAAATAAATACATATAGTCCTTATCTTTTGGCTGGATTTGCATGCAAGTGATTAGAAGCTCAGGTTTGGCCTGTTTCCAGAGTACTTTAAATATCCTTCATGTTTATAGGCCTACCTGAGATGAATTTCTGGTATTAATCTTAGTGAGCAAATAAATACCAAAGGGATAAATATAGTCTTTGAATGGGGCACATGGGGGGGGGGCGGATTCAGGTCATTCATTTAGGCCTTTTGAAGCCTTCAGGGTGAAGATCTCTTGGTTATGACTCAACAGGGATAAATTTAGTCTCTGTGTTACTGTTTGTATATTTGAAGCATTAAGCATTATCCTGAGAGCGTAAAGGGTCCTTTTTTTCCTCCTTTAGTCCTTAAGGGGATTCAGATAAATAAAAAAGAGAAATTAGAATTTCAAAAGGATGGGAACACAAGCAGCAGCTCACTCATCAAACTGTCTTAATCAAAATGCATTCATATTTTCTTTCCGATCTGAAAAATATCTATTTAATATTTAACTAGTTGGTTTAAAATTAAAATTTATTTTATATTTAAAGTGGGATATATTTTAAAAACCTTCAACAATTAAGGAAATCTCTGTGCAGTGAAATCTTGATCTGTACTAGTAAATTGGTTAAATTATAAAATGTAGCCTAAACATAAATTACTATTATTATTATTATTATTGTTATGATTGATAATAATAATATAATGTGATATAATAAATAATAATATAAATATTAACACTCATAAACACACACACACACACACACACACACACACACACACACACAAGGCTAGTGAAGTTTCAGCAGGTCTTGACTTGTCACAGTTTAAATTCAAATTTGAAATGTGCTGTATAAAATTGCAAATTCACAAGCATTTTAGTGATGCGAGGGAAAGACTGAGAGCTGTAAGTGTGCGTGAGTGTGTACGAGGGAGTGAATAAAACACACAAAAAACTCGGAATAATATGGGTAAACCTAGTGTTAGATAATTTCTAATATGAATAAAAATGAATTCATTTAACAGGGAATTTATTTCTTAAAATGCTATATAGACAATGTCATTTTTATACACTAGAGTGAAAAATAAATAAGACAGATCACTTTCCATTTTTCTTTTGGTTATGGGTTAGCAACTCACAATAGCAGCATAATAAATAACTATGGGGAATTTCCCATGCACCTCTATTTCCTTGAAAACTTTCACAAGATGGAAAAACAAAACATGATTTTTTTTTTCTTCAGTTACAGCACACATGCTCACACACAGACCTGCTGTCCTCTTTCGAAAAAATTCCTCCATGACATTTCATTACTTTTCTTCAACTCCCATCCAGCTGACAACCTTAACCTATCTCATCCGGGGAAAGAAAAGAAAAAAAAAATCTTGTCCTCTTTTCAATACAGATTGATGTTAAAAGTGTGTCTGCGCATCGTTTGTAATTACTTCTGTTTACACACTAAAGCATTACTATGTGTGAAAGTCTGGAAGCCATTTGTGACCATATGAGGCCGAGAGGCAAAGACAGAGGGAGCAAGTGTTAAACAACTCCAGAGGCACAAGGACTGATAGCGAGCCGACGCTTCTGACATGACTACAGACGTAGGGTAAAGTTATACTCAAAAACGCTTTCCTCTTTCTGCGATGACTCTTTCTTTTTTAGCCTCAAATGTAAGCAACCTAATAAGATTAAAGGCTTCTCCTGACTGGGGCTCCTCAGAATTTGTGCAGCCAGGATTGTTTTGAGGTTCATGTGGTTTTTCTATGACTCTGTCACCTTAAAGGCTTAATTATAAACAGATCTCCTCACATATAACCTTACGAGGTAGTTATATTACCTCTCTTTGCTCTGAAAATACACACTAGAATGTGTTGGTGGGAGTGAACAAGAATAAATAGCTCTGGGCAAAATTACACGTTTTAAACTAAATCAGGAAATTCTGCACTGCATGAGACAAGCAATGATTTAATAAACCAACATGTTGCTAAATGTGACGGTACATGTACTGCCACGGGCCAGGTGAATATACAAAGACGTCTGCACATACTATATCATGTGTGTTTGCATTAACGTGGTTGCGGTGTCTCCAAATAGATATATACACACACAAATTGTTAGAAATGCACACGTACTGCACTGGTGGTGTGGTATTTTCCAACAGGACATTGCAATAAAACTGAGCAGAGCATTTCCCCTTGACAAGGGCAGCCATTCCTGATAAGTTTAAGTAGGCAGTGTGACTCTCTGAGTGTAGATAAATGTGTGTGAGGGACAATGACAGCTCTCAGCTTCAACTACAAGTATACAGAGAAAGCATAGCGCACGCCTCGCACTTATTGTCTCCATCCAAGCCAAAGTGCACCCTATACACACCTCCAGACTGGCCACTATACCCTGCCTACAGCTGCAGAAAGGGCTTTGAACCATGCGATTAGCAAATGCAGCAGGATTCAAGCAGATAATGAAACCCAATATCACCTCCCCTTCGTGCCCTGCTCCAGCAGTAGCCAAGGCCTGCAAGTCCTCGCACAAGAGATGCACCATTGAGAGACTTTCTCCCGCACTCTTTCATTCCACCTCATTCCTTTCTTCCTCCCCGGTCCTCGTCCTGCCAGTCGCAAAGGCGAGGTGCCAACCTCTCCGCAAAAGCCGGGCAGAGTGCCCTCACCCTTTATGCACATGATTTACCACTATACCCCAACTCGCACATTCATTTTGTGCCTTCCCACCATCATCTACTCTCCATTCATTTAGTGACTCCATTTGGATGATTGACAAGGGTGGAGGGCTGGGGTCAGTGTTTACATAGCGTTTTACCACAGCTTTGTGCTGTGGCTACTTGAGATAAACTATTCCTATATTAGGCATGGTGGAGTATCATCTGATGAGGTTCAAAAAGGATTTATTAGAATTATTGTCTAGTTTCTTAACAGTGGTCACTCAAAAATATTAAAAAATTTTAATATATTTATTGCCTTTAAATGGTCTGGTCTATGTGAAGGCATCAGTAGCTGCGTTTCCCTTTTTTTTTCGCAAAATAAAAGCGATTTTTCAAAAATCTGGACAAAGTACAAATGGAATACGCCTTGTTCTTCGTTATCAAGGATGGCGGTTATATTTTTTTGTTTAATTATTTTTAAAAAGATTCCCGTCTCTGACTCCATTCCTAGTTTTAACCCAATCCTTACTCCAAACAAGCTGGTCACATGACCCACTACGTCACATTTTACGAAGTTGAAATGCGGAAAAACGGTATTATTACACCTGAAAGCCACCTCCTGAGAGCGTAAAAACATCTTAGTGATATTTGAGAGGTTCTTCAAAATGTAGATGTTTCCATTACCAGAATTTTATTGTGATATTTAGGTTTCGAGCAATTCTAGGGGTAATTGAAACACAGCTAGTGAAATCTGTGATACAAGCATTAAGTGTCTTTAGATGTTGACCAAAACCTTACAATACCCATGTTTTGCATTACACAAAACTGTCTCATATCCACAAAACATTTTTCTTTTTTTGAAGCTCTAGAAATGTAACGAGCAGGTTTCCATCAATGCTTCCCTATACAATGGAAAGCACCAATATCTCACAGTGTTTCCCGTTTATTCTGAAACCAGTCAAGGCCGAATTCACTAAACTGTGTTTGGAACTAGTGAATCTACTCTTGTACTCGTACACAAATGAGAGCAAGCTAACCAAACAGGACAAATTCCATGGTTATTTACAAATTTTAAAAAGGAAGAAAATAGGTGTGTGTGTTTGTATGTTTGTGTGTGTAAGTGTATGGTTGGGGGTGTATTGGAGTATAAGAATGATTATATTTTTGTAATCTTACTTGGGTAAACAACCACACACCTCAGTTCATTAACTTGTTGCTATGTTCTAGATCCTTCTATGAATACGTGCTCAGCTGTTTTTAACCAATTTGATCCTCTATCTTTCTAAGGAGGGATTAAATTACAGTGGCCCTGAAGTGTCACAGCAATACAAAAGCTGTAACATGAAAACCAATATGCCACAACACAACACAAATAGCCACAAGGCTACACAATTAGCCACAACATTACATGATTAGCCACAACACAATAAGTCACAATTACAGTGACAGTGTTTTTTTTGTTTTATTTTTTTTTAATCACCTTTATTTGTTCCTGTGGCCTAACTTTCCCTATTCGTGTGGTGTAACTGGATAATTGTGTAGTATTGGCATCTTGATTTTATCTTGATATTTTCTTATGCTGTCATATCAGGCTTTTTAAAAATGTTCATATTTCTTCTTTTTTACTAGTTTAATTTGTTTTATTCATCAAATCATCGACAATGTTGACCTTAGAATTCCTTCATTTTTCTTCTTACTGTTCTCTGCAATCTATCTCTCTCCACTTATGCCTTTCATGTACAACTCAACCATCCCTCCTTCTGCTTTTTGCTGCTTCACTCGCCCTCCCACTCCTGCCAGTTGCCTTCCCTTTTTCTATCTCTGTTGCCATCAATCCTCTAGTATCTCTCACTCTGCTCCCCCTAAAATCCTTTCATTGTGGAACTCCATTTCTCACTGCCTCTCTCTAACACCGCCCGCCTCACCCAGACTTTAACTTGCACTCTCATTTCTCTGCCAATGCCAAACAGACAAGTGCAGAAACTCCCTTTATGCATTTTCTCTTTTTCTCTAGACGCAGCCCCTCATCCCCTTGCACATCCCTTAAAGGCAAAGTATCTCTTCCAAAATATTTCTTATTGCTCTGTATGTTGTGTAAACGTCAAATCATCTGTAAGCATTTAACACTAAGCGGATCATTTGCAAGAAGACATTTGGCATATTTAGTCAATTGTTCCATGTACTTTTCTTTCCTGTTTTTACGTAATTGATTCATTCATTGATCCTTTTCTATATGTTTTAGGAGGAGCAGTATGTTTTCGTATATATATTTCTTATCATTCAATGTCCAGGAAAATTGTTCCCAAATTAGACAGCTTTCAGCAATTTGTAAAACCTTCTAATTTGAATTTTTTTTGGATTTGATCATAAAAAAATATTATCAATGGGGTCAGATTGCACAACATTTTGTTATATTTGAATGACACAACTGTTGATCTTTGCTCCTGAAAGGTGTGAAAGCTGGGAGTGGTCAATAATTTCCAAAGTCAATGATTTCTCAGGCTGCGAATCACATTTCAATCAGATTCTGAGAGACATTGGAAATTGCCCCAAATAAATCATTGCTGTTAAATTTGGGAGAGATGGGGATATATGTAGACAATAAAATAGTATTATATGTATATCTGTCTGAAAAGTAGGAGTGGTCAACATAATTTTAAAAACTATTTACCATACAGTACAATACGATACAATTTGTTATATGAGATGAGACAAAATACTGTTTTACTGACATTTTATATCATTTTACAGGAACAGAGTAAGAATATAGACAGACATACTGTAGTCTACATCCCCTACAAAAAAAAACATTTACAGTTTTGCAATTTCCACATTCACAAATTACATTCACAGCCACAAGAAATGTTTACATTACGGATCCATTTCCACATGAATGACGCCGCTGTCAGAAACACAGGAGCATGCAGATTTAATTCTGCTTATCAAATAAGCTGGAGTTTTGCCTGTGTCAAGTTGGCACTGTGAGGGTTAAACAGTGCCTGCTCCCTGTGGCATGATATGAGCTGGGCCTTTGCCTGTGCACTCTGCCTTGTCCGTGCTCAGTCGCTGGTGTTAGGGGTCAAGAGTTGGTAGCTACTCCAAGTGGCTTCCTATGTGACTCTGAAGCCAACAGGGTTAAAAGATGTCCTTTCCATATGGCCCTCTGGGAGCTGGGTTATACTCTGTGGCGTTTGACAGCATTTGGGCTGAAGAGAAAGGGCTTTTTGATATGGCAACATGGCTCTGAGGGGGCAGTGTGAGGGTTAAAGCTCACTCTGCTCATTTTGATTGGCATTCCCTGCGGAGCAACCGCCGTGCCAGGCCGGAAGAAGCAAAGGACATGCTCGAACACATGCAAGGCGAGAAACAAAAAGGCCTGGGAAACCACACAAAGTCAAATGCGCGCACACACAACAACAACAGCTAAATCATTTTGAAACTTTTATCTTCCGAAACCACGGCTGTTTCTTTTTTAAAGTTCAATCTCCCACCAAAACTCCACGGAGGACGGACAGGCGCACGGTGCAGACGGGCGCCTCTGGGGAGAGAGTGTGTGTGCAGTTATCTCCTCTGCAACCGCGCGCGCTGCCTTCCCCAGCCTAAACTACCACCTCGCTCAGACCTCTGGAGCACCGCAGCACCACAAGCAGACGGCCATAAGTGCATGTCCTCAGAGTGGACATAAAATGGAGGAAACCCACCTCGATAAAAAGGCACCTCAAAAAACAGACCGGGGAAAAGAGAAGAATGAAAAAGTGGAGTCGACAACAAAATCTGTGACCTTATGTAAGCTTTAAACTGAAATAGCATTAGCTCAAACTGTGATAAGGCTCCATATACCTGTGAAAAGCGATTCTTTTCCCTCTGATCTGCGTGCAACAGCTGTTGTGACGTACAACGTACATGCATTTACACGCTACAGTATGTGGTAATAACTACTTAATAGCTTGCATGTGCTCCATTTGTTTGCATTTGAGCTTGGCTCCAAGCCTACTGTGCCAAGGGATGGAATAGCATGCAAGTGGAACTCTGTTTATGTGTAACCGAATGTGTCTGCAATGGCCCCGAGTTCAGTCTTCTCATGCATTTTGGGGAGAAAAAAAACAAAAACAAAACTTCCCTACCACAATAAAATAATCTAATGCAGTTGTTTTAATTTTCAGTGAGGAGTAGAGTTTTACTAGGAAACTGACCAACAATTCAGCCAAACTGCTATAAGTCAGTCTCCATTTATAAACATGTGATTGTATATAAAGATAGTATCACAGAAAAGGCAGCCAGCAGGAATGAGCTGGACTGGAAGCAGGGAGAGCTGCCACGTCAGACGCTGCTCAGGCTTCTTGGCTGTCAGGACTGAAAGACACGCACAGAGACAGAAACACACACATGCGACTGAAGTATGGCCTCCGCCCACCCATGCAAAGAAGGATTTGCCTTTGCTGTTCTGTTTGGGAGTCAGAGTCATCAGCCAAGCCTGACACCCATCTCCAGTGTTGCCATCACCGCTGTTTCTATGTGAGTCAACATGGATGGAGCTGCTACATCAACAGCACACACAGGCCCTAAGAATAAAACCAGCAAATCCCTCGCTCCGGTTTGCTGCCGGACCGAGGCCTGATTGCATCCGGCTGTTTCTGGATTTCCCTGCACTGTCTTCTGCGACTTAACCAGATATATAGTTTTCTGAATCTAATTATGATATTCAAATGTGCTTCGAATATTGTAAAAGTAGTACGAGGAGGATCAAAGAATCACTCGCAGGAGAAAACAACATGACATCCATCGGATCTAGGGATTTGGGCTAGCTTTCCTGGAGAAATTAGCCAACACAATAGCACTATTGTTTCTGCAAATTTTAAAAAAGGCTTTCAGTGAATTCCAGTGGAGAAAAAAAAAAAAAAAAAAAAGGTGGATGCCATTTTTCCGTCTGAAGCAGCTCGGAAATCTGATTCTCCAGATAATGCTTGGCACCATTTGCCTGCTTTAATTACTGCAATATGGTTATGATGCATTAGCATTCCTTCACATCACCAAAGAAATCCAATATCAAACAATTTAGTCGGTAGAGGCACAGAAAAAGACGCAGAGGGAGAAAAAAAAGAGATCCAGAAGATGGAGAGTCAGGTAAGGGATTAGCATAGAGAGGCGATAAGTTGCCTGGTGAACAACATTCCAGTGAAAAAAAAAAAACCCTGTGAATGGTGAAACTGTTTTCGATAGCTTATAATGTTCTCGAGAGACACAGACAGGGAGTTAGTAAAGTGGCTTTTAAGCTCACCAAATCCAACATATCCCACATAAGACTGCCGCTCTTCCAGAGGGAGCGAAAGAGAGGAGGGGGATGGAAAGAATGAGGTAAAACGGAGAGAGGAAAAGATGAGGTAGCGGACGTAACGAGAGCAGGAAAAATGGGGGGAGCTCAGGGATGAAACCGACAGAGATAAGCAAATGCAAAAAAAAGTGGACAAAGGGAGGTTTCAGCAGAGGAAGAGAAGAAGAGGAGAGATGTGTACAGAATGTGGGCTGTATTTTAAAATGAGAGCGCGTTTTTTGCATGGATGGGTTCTGTCTGGTGCAGCTCGGCCTCCTTCTGCAGCAGGATTTTATCACCAGCATGAAAGGCGGCTTAAACACACACACACAGGCCAACATCATCAATCTCTGCTCTGCTGCGCTATGGGGAGGACCTGGGCCGGCCTGTGAGGCACTTTCTAGCTTTTGGAATTATTCACAGAAACAAAAACACAATGCATACACATACATAAGTTGAGAGAGACAGCAAAATATACGTTTTTGTTTTGTTTTGTTTTTTAACTGGGTCCGCTGTCTGACATGGGTGCCTAAAAAGACAGAAGACAGGTGCACGGGCCGGAGAGCAGCAAGTCAACAAACTGCGGTTTTCTTTAGAGGTGGTTGGGTTTTTCACTTTTAAAAACTTCAAAATTCCTCCTTTTTATGCTGCAGAGAGAACACTCAAACAGCATTCATTCCTCTGCTGGGAAGAGGGACAGCCTTTTCCCGGAGCAATCCGTAACATCTTAATATAAAAATAAATATGGAGAGCGGGCGCGCTCTCAACCCCAAAGCGAGGAAGAAAAAAACCTGCCAGGAAGTTCGATGGTGGTGTATGTTTTTCTTCTGTTTACCCAGCATCTGGGATGACTTCTTTTTTTTTTCTATCTGCAAATTTTCTCTCATTTTCCCTTTTTGCTGTCATTTTTTTCCCCCGTATACCTGCTGTTTTCTTCTCCTCATTTTTTAATCACACCTTCCCTCACTCGCTGTGTTCTTTATCTTCTCCCTCGCCATCTCTCCCCCCCCCGTCTCACTCCGTGCTGGATGCCCCTGTGCCAGTTAACACACCACAAGCCAGAGGGAGGACCGCAAGAATGCTTAAATCAGCATAATTAGGCCTGTGTGTACTTTAAACACACACGTTTCCCCCAAGCCTGGACCCCTGCCACCCGTACACCGCTGTGTGTGCAGCCACGGCCTGTCTCTTTGAGTCAATAAACACAAACATATCAGTAGTCAGTCTCACAAACGTTTGCACAGTATTTTTTCGTGCATGCATGTGCAACGCGTGAGGTGAAAAAATGATGCCGTATCCTTCTAGCGCCCAACTTTTTCTCCCACCAGCCGAAGCCACGTCCCTCATGCAGCTTTCATCCCCGAGGCACAAACCGCCGCAGCCACACTAACGCTGTTTGACCTTTTTACTCTGCCGCTCCAGGGCGAGGGGAGCTAAGAAAATCATTTAAATATTGAAGGGGGGTGTGTGTGTGTGTGCTGTTAAAGATATTTCTATGGGCAAGCTGGTGAAAATTAAGCACAAGCATGATGTGAAAAAAAGGCAGGGATCTCTTGTGGTTTTTGTCCACACACATCTGCATGTGTTTTAGTTTTTAGTGGGGCATTAACAAACAACAGGCTCCGGGCGATTCCACAGAGCTTAGCCGCATGTGGAGATTATCAGTAGCCATTACAGGCCATTTAATAGCCATCACCGCCGTCATCGCATGTGATATTCAGATTGTAAGGAAACAGTCTGAGAGGAAAACCTACAGGATTATATTTCAGCTGCTTTTCATTCAAACTATCACAGAGGCGCTGCGTACTGTTCCCTCTTTGTCCTGCATCAAATGTAAGATAAGAGTGGCAACAGATGATGCCGACAAGCGGACGAAGAGTGAGAGTCAGTAACTATGACCCCTGCTCAAAGGCTTCCAGTAAAAACATTATTCTTCCTCCCCAGGGTGCTCCAACACTCGCAGCTCCAATCAAAGCTTTAGGTGCAGCTTGACGCCCTGCGCTCACGCAAACAGGCCACCAAACTGGCCACCGAGTCCGCTGGAATACATCCGCTGGTAAGACTGCCAAACATTAAAGGCCTGACAGCCTTTCATTTATTCCAAAATCTAATTTCCTGTCTGAAGATGCGCATGAGGCTCAAGTAACTCCAGCAGGGACTAATGATACAGTTGCCATTCAGGCTTTGTTTGGTACAGTGGCGTTGCCATAGAGTTGATATGTCCTGAAAGAAAAACATGACTTTGATTTAATTTCCATTTATAAGGATCACCCGCCTGAAAAACACATGGATTGTTAGATTGTCTCGTCCTGCTCCTCTCCTGGCAGAAAGCTCCCGAAAGTGACCAGAAGGCCATGCTCGGCCTACTTAGAAAAATATTTAGTCAGGGGCGTTCGATCCGACTGGTGCGATGCTGTATGTGTGAGGCTAGCCGCTGAAAGCTAGCCACAAAGAAGCCACTCTATGTGTCTCCCTCTCCCTCTCACACAGAGGCATGAACACACTCATTTCTCTGTTGGCGTGTTCACACAGCTGTGGTTCTTGTGTCGGGTTCAAACAAGGTAAAGATATGGTATGTTACGCAATGGCTTATAGATTTTTCCACCCCTGGCGAGCAGCCAGCGCACTCAACTAAACAGAGTGGGGGGGGGTTTCGGAGAGAAGCACACTTTGTTCCACAAAGTCTGACTCGCTAACTGGGTTCACTGGCTGCTGATGGGACCACAGATGAGCAGAAGTTACACTTTGGTCACAGGGGCTGGTGTGTGTTGCTGTTTAATACTGGGAATAAAATGTGTCTGTGTGTAGCAGGATTGTTTGTGCGATTGTGTCAAGCCTAAGATGTATTCACTGAGCCTGGTGGGTTTTTTAGCTATCATTCCTGTGGGTGACGCTCTGCCCTTGTCAGCCCCTGCTTCCCACGCATACACACACACACACACCCACCCACACACACACACACACACACACACACACACACACACACAGTGCTGACAAAAATAAATGACCTTAGGCAGTCATTCAACACAGTGAGGTGTCATGGCCACAGAATCTTCCCAACGTTTGACCATCAACTACAATTTAAAGATACAGTATGTATATTGACACGTGTAACGAATGAGGTAACCAATCAGCAAGAATTCATCCTGAAATGTCAATATGTGTTGTTTGGATTCTGTGTTAGATCAATGGAGACTATAAGCCATAACCAATGCTAACGGCCGATGTTCTAAACGTTGATGCAACATGTCCAAAAGTCCGTCATTTCATATACTTTACTTCCCTTTCATTCGGCACATAAAAAAATATGCGAGCCATTGTTTTTGCAGGGTTTCAAGATGCATTGCAGCTAGCTAGCCATTCCCCATGTGCATGAAACTGAGCTTATGGCATCTGTGTGCAAGTCAACAACATTCAGAATAAACTTTCTGCTTTCAAAAGTTTTGGCAAAATGTTCAGACTTTCTGTCGGTGAATAAAAGTTCACTGCTCACTTGTTTTGCCTCACACATTTGCAAGAATGCATTTCATATTTTTCTGAAGCAAAAGAAAGTTCCTAAGGATCCACTATTTTTGCGAGGTTGATTTCCTTTTTCAAGGCAGGAGAATGTTTAGACATCTTCTGTCATGTTACCGATAGACTAACAAGGCGGTGTATTTTGGAATATATGCAACCCCAAATGTCCATGAACGTCTCTGTGGACACATACTGTATAACAGCTAAAACTTTATGAGTACAAGGTTGTTTGAGTTGGAGCTTAAAGATGTTGAACAGTTACTTTTACTGAAATCACTGCAACAAGTCAACTCAGTCCGTGCACGGGTTGCTGGAACTGTGCAAAATGTATTTACTCAGGCAGAATACGCTTTATGAGTGAGCTACATGCACATAAGAGTTTACATTTCCAACATAAAGTTTCCAACAAGTTCTGACATCTATACAACCTTATGGATTGTTTATTCATGCTGATAAAAGACACAGTATCTGATTTGTCACTTCCAGATTGCGTTCTGGGTATGGCACACCAACACTTCACCAAAGCATGCTTGCAAACTGACAATACATGGTTGAGGTTACAGAAAAAGAATGCAATGCCTTTAAAAAGGAGTTACACATAGCTCTATAAAATGTAACAGCAAAGTTCAATTCTAAGTCTAAAAAAGAAGAAAAGACCAAATACAAGAGCTTAGTTACTTAAACTCTGAACTACATTAGGTGATGCATTTAGGTCTTGCATTAGGTCTTGAACTCAGTTTAACCAAAAGGATGAAATTTGCTGAGTTGTTGCACTCAGGAATCAAAATTGTAAATTCAAACAGTATTGTGCTGTATAGTACATCCAAAGAGCTTTTGATTGTTTAATATATTTCTGAGATCGGTTTGGGCTCTGATTCAGGAACAGTCCTCTTTACCGAAGAGGCCTCACATCTTCCCTTAAAAATGTGCAATACGTTTGTTTCACTGTGTAAAACACTTGGAAATGTTTCACATATTACTTATGTACTTATAGTAGAGAGGGGATGTTGGTGAAGCAACATCAAACAGAAGAACCAAGTTCAAACCCAATTTGACTCAACTTGCCCAGCTCTGAATCTTCATTTGACTCTGTGGACGATTGGACAACCTTGTGACAGATCTGTCACAAACAGCGCCTATCTTTAGCTTTAGCGTGCTTCACTGTATATAATTTGAAATGCTTACTGACAAGCCAAACGGCAGTCATCATTTTGCTGTGTTTCAACTGCAAAACAGCACAAAAAGGCCCGTCTCTGACATGAATAGCTGCAGCTGAAATCTGTGTTATTGACAGGCATTTCAGTACAGACTACTTCCAAATAATTCAGACTTGGAAGAATCAGCGAAAGCGGCCCCAATCTGTTCGGATTCAGACTTTCGCCTGTCAGAGTGATCAATCTGAATGTTTTTCTTGGTTTCTTACCCAGTCCATGACATGCATATGTTAATGAAACTTCTCATATCAGTCTTGTCCATATTTTCCCGCCTGGATTAAGGAGGCAGACATAATGTTCACACACAAGGCAACAGAAGTGCATTCACTGAGCAGATTTGGCCTAGATCTCACACACCAAGGTTTCCCCTACTCTTTTAATTGGGCTCTTGATGCTCGACATAGGGTGTACTTCCTCTAATTAGCTATATCTATAGCGTATGGGAGGGTGATGAATGCATGCATGTGTAAAATCCTCTTTTGAGCAACTGCAAACTAACTAAGAGCTTTAATTTCACGCTAGGCTGCATTGTCCCATTCAGTGGGGTTACCCCCACAAAAAAAAAAAGAGCCTCTGAGAAAATCAAAAAGAGCGAAAAACACACCAATGAGTCATAGAGGAGGGGGATGGAGAAAGAGAGAGAGACAAACAACAACAACAACCGAGGCTCATCCTTAGACAATGCAGTCTCTTACTAACCGTTACTCCTCTTTTAAAGGGAGCTAATTGAGGAGGTGGAGGGGATGGAGGAGGAGGAGGATGAAGGTGAAGGAGGAGTCTGTCTCAAGCAGCTGCATGAAAAGTACATTTAACTGTCTTCTTATCTTGTGGTTCTTTATTGGTTCCTCACATTCCCACTGTGTAACTCCTTTCACGTTGCATGACTGTATCAAGTTCTCCAACATGAGACGGAATATTAACACACTGGCACAGAAAGAGAGTTCATTTGTCAGAAAAATCCCACAGGGCCTTTAGAAAGTTAAAAAGAGACACGTAAAACTGAGCTTTGCTGTGTATTTTCTGCGAGAGACGTTCCAGCGGCGACAGACTGAAGTGATTTCACTCCCCAGCCACACGTCTGTCAATGTGTCCATAACGTGTGTGAGCGCTGAGTCTGGTTGTGTACGTACATGTGTGGTTAGCTATATCTCAGACCACCATAAGACCGCTATAGGGGCTGCCTGCTTCCACTGGCCACTGATCAGCCTAAAACTATAATCCACACTAGAAGGCACAGGATAGGGGTAAAGTGGGGCGGGAGGAGGCATAATCGCACAAACATAACTCGGCCACGAGAACACATGCCCATCCATCCAGAGGACAGCCACCTATTACGCCACTGTGCCAACTTCCCCGGTTAAGCATGATAAATCCATTTTTTACGGGCAGTCAGGGAGACTGCACAGATAAGGGATAAGCAGAGCGCCACAGTGATGGATTTAAACCCACCTCCAAGACAGATCCAGACACAAACACACACAGAAGAGAGGACAGACCACACACTCCTCACAGTTTAGCTGGGAGGCCTTTTCAGTAACTAATTTCATTAAAATTTATTTTTAAACGTTTGCTGTTTCAAATATCACAACTAGTGATTTAAGCCTCTAAAAGTTTCCAGAATCCACATGCGACTTTTAAATAACAGGTTTGTTTCTTTTCTTTTCTTGCAATCCAGTTTTTTTCCCCTCAA
The DNA here is from genome assembly GCA_036024015.1 of Craterocephalus amniculus. NCBI lineage: Eukaryota > Metazoa > Chordata > Actinopteri > Atheriniformes > Atherinidae > Craterocephalus > Craterocephalus amniculus. The sequence goes on along the minus strand of JAVQJG010284702.1, from coordinate 12,973 downwards.
TACTGCTCATCTGATATTGACATGTCAGTTCTCGCACTGCCCCGGCCCTCTTTCCTCCGTCCCTGCCTACAAGCTCTTACTTTTGGCCAGGCAGTGTAAGGTGGACCTGCTCTGCCTCCAGCAGAAAGGATGAATAAGTAAAAAGAACACAGTGTGCCCCTGGGTTCTGCCTGCAACCCACGGCCTGCCTGCTCACGGTCCACCACAGCAGACCTATTCTCCTCTGTCTGTGCTGTGCCTACTAACTAGCTCTGCGGGAGCGCGGCTGTGTGTGCATGAGTGCCTGTGTGAATGTGTGTGTATGTACAGTATGTGTGTTGTGCAAAGTGATGCTGGTAAGGTCTGGTATACCTATGTTACCAGATCGTGCAGGCCCATCCTCGGCTTACACCAGTATCGGGGCGCTCACAGTCTAATCCCAGTGAAACCAGAAGCGGGGACTGACGCAGGAGAGCCCAAAACAGGTCAGGAGGAAAAAAAAACCCAAAACAACAAAACAAAACACAGAGATCCCACTGCACACTCATTCGCACACATGCACATAGATGTCCAGTTGTGATGACCTGGGCTTGACAGTCCTTGGTTGTTAGTGGCCTGTCAGTTGTGACAAATAAAACTAATTTGGGTTCAAACTGATTGCATTTACAAGATATTTGGGACAATATAACTTCATTCAAACTGCCTGTGTGGGCTCCGGGGACTTAAAGCTCTCCATATACACTGATTTGCATATTGTTTTGCTGAGCTGAAAGCGCTTTTATCTCCATCACCAGAAATACTGACGGCAAGATTTCCGCATTTTTTTTTGTCTGTTGCTATGGCTATATGGCATGGCTGCGGTATGTATGATTTACCCCCTCATGCTTTCAAGTGTCTTGCCAAACTGCACGGCCGACTGCATTTCAAGGACTCATTTGATCTCCCAAATCTAAATCGCTCAAGAATATAATCGGACATGAAACACGTAAAAAAGAGAATCTTTCTTTTCCAAAAGTGCGGAATACAAAAATATTTTGCACATCGTTCAGTGGCTCGAAGTTTGTGCAAAACCTTGAAAGAATTGGCCGAGTCTTGCGGGACAGCCTGTATTAACAACCCATCTAATCTGGATAAGCGGGACTTAACTGGAGTCTGAAATAATTGATTTCAAAACGCAGCGCATAAAAGTTTTAATTAACGGCGCCTCTTCGACCTTCACCGCACATTAAAACTTTATGCAAATACACTTCTGTCAAAGGGATGTGAAACGGTGCCACGCAGCTCGTAAAAACCTCCTGGTTAATGTTTGGCAAGGGCACTTTTGGCTCCGCGGGTCTCTCCATCACCCACCAGGCCATTCCAGCAATGCTTTTTTAAATACATTGTGGATTGTTTACGGCACTTTAGCATGTTTTCTTTGAGTTTGTGAATCAGTTACGCGCACTGTGATCCAGAACACATCCAAAACCCACGTTGCGCACGTCATGAACAAATCAACGGTGCGGTTGATGCAGAAAATAAACAATCCGACAGATCAGTAAAGTGATTAAAATAAACTGAAGGCAAATGAAGAAGTTTAAATCGCAGGTGTGGGGAAAATAAGCAGAACGCACAGGCGTCCCTGAAGGTAACTTCTAACAGGCGTTATCTTAATGTCCTTTAAATGCAAACACAGTATCTGTAGTATATGAGACAACTCAAACAACTGCGTTTTGCTTGATACCCGGAGACTTTAACAGCAGCAGCCTGAGCCGTTCAATACGCAAGGCGCATATGGGCAGCGCGCATCCATGCGGCGCTCGTGTGACAGGATCTGCTTCAAATTCATTTTAATTAATGGAAGGAAAGTGGAAACTTGATGCGGACCTCTGTCTCAAACCAGCAGGTTTGTAAAATTATCTCTGCTAAATGCTGCTGAACTTATTTTACAGATCCTGTCAAACTGTGGTTAAAGTCTGCTCCGCTTGTTTGAACTCTCCAAGGTCAAGGAGAGGAAAAAGACGAGGAAAAAAAGGGGGTATTTATTTGGGATGTGATTGATTATGACAGAATCACTGCGTCGGGCTTAGCTGATCGACTCATTTCTGAATTTTAGGTAGGACTGTGCTTTTGTTTCAGCAATCAAGAGAGAAACACACATAGATGTAGCCAGAAGGCCTGAAATAACACGGGGAAGGAACCCTGCATGTTTTCCACGGAGGTCGAGAAAACCAGACTATTCTGTTTAAGGAAAGGAATGATTGCAATTGCCACACCGCATAGGGGTGTGTGGCTCCAAACACGACTCAATTATATTTGGTGAAATATCATAAAAGTTGTGGATCAACAATGCAAAAACAGAGCGGAACGACAGACCGTGACCTCCGTGGATCACTAAATAGGCTATATAACTCATGGATCTGCCGTAAAACACCTTGGATTCTACTTTTTAATGCAACATCAAGTCACGTAACATTGTGCGGCACTATCCTCATTATTGACCTTACAACTTCTGAACAAAACAAAGGCCTGATTAAAGAAATATAAAACAGGAAAAATTGTGTGCTTTCTGCCAAATGCTGATAATAAATAACCACATTTTGATCCATCTTAAAATAAACACTAACTGAGTAAACAGTGAAATATAAAAGTCCGTTTTACTCTCGGTATCTAATCTAAAAAGAGCCGAGTGGGAGAAAGGGGGAGAAACGGAGCTGTGGCAGCCTGAAACTGCGCACACTGCGCGCCCGCATTTCTTTTCTGTTAACTCTGCAGTGACTGTCACAATTTCTGAGAAGATCCCTCACGTTGAACAAACACAGCTACATATAACAGGAGGGGAAAGCCGGGCGCTGCTCAGGAGACAAAAGAAAGGTCATTTACAGCTTGACCTTTGATCTTATGAGCTGTGAAATGATATCATTTAATTTACAGAAAGAGCTGTTTAGGCAGTAAAAACCTGCAATGATTAGGTCATGTGGAATTTTTTCTAGAATTAGTTTGACTTCTTTTTTTTTTAAGAAAAAGAAGAAAAGAAAACTAAGAGCAAGCCGATGTTATAACTGAGTCGTGCCAAAAGAGGTTTGCTTTGGGATTTTTATTATTTATTATAGCAGTTTTAATTTCATTTGAATGTTATTTTAAACATCAAACATGTAAAGAAAATTACCAGGTTTCTGAACTAATTAAAAAAATATAATTGTAGACGTTTCCTGTACTGCTGTGAGTGCGTACAGAAAAAAGGGGACTGAAAGGTTTAATCTGGATCTGTTACTACTGGAACATAACATTATAGCTGAATATTTGAAATGGTATACTCTGTGTATTTTATTAAAATCCACTTTTCAAGAGAAAATTCCAATAAAACAATTATTCATCTATTGGCTAAACAGAACCTATAACAGAAACGGCCTGTAGAAATAGGCATGTAACAAAACAAAGCTTTTTCTCCTCTTTTTAAAACAAAAATCGCTCCGGTCTGAGAAGTTGTAGCCTGTACAGGTTTAAAATTAAAAAACAAACAAACAAACAAAAACTTAAAAAACACTAAGTGGTTCTGGCTTCTTTATAAGACAACTGAACTTTTATCCAACCACTCAGCTCGCGGTTCGCGCGCACACACTTTTGCCTTTTTTCTTTCACCTTTATGAAAGAAAAAAAAACACGTTTTATGTTTTTGAAGAAGAAGAGGCAGAAAAACATTAAACCAGGAGAAGTTGCATTTGCGTCGATACGGTCACCCTAAGCGGCCCCACTGCCGCTCGCAGCTGAGTACGGGCAGACCTCCCAAACAACTGCAAGTCAGAAACCCAAAGAAAGAAAGAAAAGAATATAGAAAAGCAGAAAATAAAATAAAAACCAAGAAACGGCGCTACAACTTGTTTCAGCCTCGCGATATGTGTTGATACAGCCGATTGCTGCCGCGGGGTTGTTTGTAATTAGTCGCCAGCTGTCAGCCGTCTTCCCCTTTCTCCAACTCTCTAACCTCCGTTTTATATAAAATAGATTTGGGAGAAGCGCCATTTTCTCTTCAAACCATGCGCAATGGGACGCGCAAGAAAGCCCGTTGGAGGAGTGCCATCAGAGAGAAAAGGGGGAGAGAGCGCGCGAGAAAGGGAAAGAAGGGGGAGAGAGAGAGGTTAAACACTACCGGGGAAAAGAGAGCGGAGTTGGAGAAAGGGTCCTTAATACGCAGCGAATGACAAGCAGCAGCGCGACACACAGCACACACACTCACTGTAACCACATACAGTACAGGCAAAAGCAGCGGCGCGCGACACCGGAAAACAACTACGATCAGGAACGTTGACATACGGCAAATTGCTTTTCCTTTTCCTCTGTCTTTTCCATACCTGTGTCAAGCAGTAAGGGGAGTACATGGTGATGTCTACAGATGGAAATTGGAGTTGTTGATAACAAAGTTGGATGGATGTTCGCTGCGGTGCCGCATTGCAAAGCCGCTGTGGCTCAGTCCAGGCTGTAACCCCGCCTCGCTCACAGTGAAAGCTCCGCACTAACTTTAGAGGAAAGTTTTTTTTTTCTGCTCCCTCCCTCCCTCCCTCTTTCTCTCTAACTCTCCCCACTCAGATCCACCCCGCGTCTCTATCAGCTCGACACAAGTCTTACTTTTAAATACGTAATGATCATTTTGTTTGGCTTTTAAAGTAAATCTCCCAAAAAGAGACTTAGTGTTGGGTACAGATCCCTGCAGTTCACTTAGCTACATCGTTTCTGTTGTTTCCCCTCTTAAAAAAAAATTACATTACATATATCCCTCTGGAATATATGTAATATTCTATTTAAATACCAAATTGTATAAACTCTCAGATAAATTACAGCCTATTTATGCTTTGGTAATCTCTAGATTGCAGACAGCATACAGTTGACCCCTTTCATGCAAATGAGCTCAGAGAAAACTAATAATTGCAGATTTCCTCAAAATGATGCCTTTCACCTTTCATATCCTTTGCTTTTGTGATGAATGCAAAAGAAGCCAGCCCAGGAGTCAACAAAATAGACACCAAATATGTTTCTAAATTTTCAGACCAGGTTACACTGCACTCTGTATTTGGTAAATGTACACTACTCTATATCTGATACTCCTGAGAAGTCTTCTAAAATGTGAAGGCTCAACTCTGCCAGCTCTGTATCTTGAAGGAGATACTTGTCTTCTTATTTTGGTGTTCGCCTGTATAAGATATTTACAAAAGCTTGTAGATATTCTCAGTATGTCCATGCAGTAAAAAGAAGCGCTCGAATGGTCACAATTTTCTATTTTCTTCCTTTTTTTTTAAACAAACAAGTCATATTTCAGGATTCTCATATCGACTGAGACAAAAGATACTTGAACTTGGGCAAAGTGGTATAAACCAGCCCCATTCCAGCTCCTATTGTATGGAAGAAATACACTGTTTCTAATCAGGCTTGGCTTTATCCTCGCTCGCTCCCTGCTCCTCAGTCTAATCAAACTCATATATGCAGGCAGAGTGCCTGCAATTATACGTAAGCCCCCTACCTCATGTATGTGTGTGTGTGTGAAAGCCCTGGGAATGTGTTTGTGTGTGCATAAGTGTGAATACATTTCTGCATGTGCATATGTCTGTGAGTGTGTTTAAGTTGTGTAAATGGGTGCGGTTTTTTGGGGGGCTGAAGTCACCCCAGAGCACGAGTGCCAAGTTTTTTCAGGAGGTGGGGGGCAGAGTGAAGCTGTGCAGCTTTACGAGACCTCAGCCTATGTTTGATACTTAGACGATCACACCGCAGGCACACATGCATGTAATGTACAGCACACACATCATGCACGGACTCACACACACGTGGACACGAAAGCCCGGTGGTCAAACATGAGCACAACAAAAAGGGAAAGAAGGGGACGCTGAATAAATGTTGAAGAAAGTCAAGGATTTTGAGGTGTAGTGTTCCCTTCCCATAGTCTTTCCCCTCTCCAAACCACACCCCACCGCAGCGCAAGCCCAGACCCACAAGCCTTTGTGCGATCACTCACTTTCCCTCTTCTCTCCTTCCATCAAACCCTTTTTCTCTTCATCTGTCTTGCTTTTTTTGTTGTTTTTTGTTCTCTTTCTCGGTTTTCAAACAATCTTTTGCTCCTCAATCTTCCTCTCACACACACACACACCACACACACACACACCCTCACCTCTTTGAAACCGTCTGACTGCAGGGGCTGTTTTGCTCACTGGTTCCTTTCAGCCTGGCATTAGGTGTCCATCTCAGTATTCAGCACAGGTGCTTGGCTGTGACAAACCAGCTACGGCGGCCAGAGGCGTTACAAAAACCCCAATACTCTGGGTTTTCTCTCCAAACTCTTTCTCGCTCTCTCTGTGCTGCCTGTTCACAGAGCCAGCCCTGTTTGAACATCACCTATGAAGGCCCTGGAGCGTGCAGGGATCTCGTGGTTTCTAAGGCTACATTTACCATTAAAGAGCACAGGAGAAAACCATATGGCGCGTCTGAAGTTAGCATGTTGTGGTCTCACATTGACATGCGGCATTACCCTTATACTTGCTATTTATTATTGCCTGTGGCCAGGCCATTAAATATTGAAAGTGATGTAGCATACTGATACTTCCATTAGCATGCTAAATGTGCGAGACAGGTGGTTGAGGCTGCCTTTCAAAAGCCAGGAAATATGTGAGTGGAAAATGTGCGTAACTGTGCCATTTACCGTACAGTGTAAATATTGTTCGAGTAAGCTGTTTATGTGTGCTCTGGGAAAGGAGCACGCCAGTCAAAGAAAATTCGTACAGGCATATGCAGTCAGAAAAGAAAATGACTGACTGGCTGCTGCGGCTTACAAAGATGTCATACACAGTGTGGATCTCAGAGACTCCATGGATCTGTTTTCAATCTGAGTGTGTGTGCAGAGCAATGTGCTATGCCTGCTGCTTTTCATGTGTTTACCATGTTTAATAGCTGGACATACGTTATAGTCAGACTGGTTTGGATTACTGCGCTCCTACCATGTTTGCATTTTCTGAGGAAAAAAAAGGGGAAAAGAAAAATGCGTGGATTTATTTTTGCACGTCTGATGTCATCGAAGCTTCATGTAAGTGAAGAAATCGCTGCGTGTCAGATCGCCGAGGGAGCGATTTAAACTCCACCTGAATCACAGTGTTTTTACAAATGCAAAGGGGAAAAAATGACCGCGTATGGTTCATGTCATGCAAAATGACCTGCAAAGAAGAAGGATTTTTTTGCATGAAGAGAACATGTAGGTCACTTAAAACAGTGATATTTTTAGGATATATGGTGTTTTTACACGACTCTCACCGCAATTGACAAAGATACTTTACAGGGGAGCATACACATATATGAGCATGCTAAGAGGAAACACAAACGCAAAATATGAAATAAATGTTAGAAAAATAAACATTGTACAGTTTGACCCTGGAAAAGGATTCAGTTAAATGAACTGATTAGTCCTTTCATCTCAATGAAAGATAATTTCTGATTGACTGTCCTGTTAAGGAAATAAATAGGATATGGCAAAGACAAATATATAGCGACATCATGATGTGTGTGTGTGTGTGTGTGTGGAGAGGTGTGTTTAGTATACCCTATATGTATCAGACACGAGGAAACATTCAGGCATCCCTGGGCCTCTAGTAGGATCGTCGTTCACCAGGTAGGTGTCAGTAGCCTGCAAAACAGAAAGACACATTAAAATCAGTTCAGATACACTTTTTTTAAACGAACAAATATTACAGTCAATTTCGGACTAACACTATGTATTTTAGACATTTTTAAGGTCATTACAAAGGTCAAAGTTTCATTAACACTTGAAAACAGAAAGTGTACAAATAATTTATTCATTCTCCAGATCGAGATGCTTCTTTTTCTTTTTCAACAACAGCACAAAAAAATGTGTTTCCCATGTAATTATGACGATAAAATGGTTTGATTTCTCTACAAAAGCTCCAAGAAGCTATAACACAGTAAATAATAGCCATGTGCATGCATATGTGTGTGTAGGTGTGCATTCATGGAGCTTCATTTGTATTCTAAGTCAAGCAGGCAGGCGGGCAGGCAGGCGGGCAGGCAGGGTTCTGGCAGGGCCAGGAGCTGTGAAATAGGCTCTCCTAGCAGTTCTGCCGTTGATTGGATCAACCTATCCCACTCCGCTTAGCCAAAGGGATCCCAAATCCCACAGCCGCTGTGGCGTTCTGTGAAATCCTATTTCATTTCACAACTTTAACGGATAAAAAAAGCATGCACGCACGCATGCATGTGCCAGCCCAAGACCCCTTTGCCACATCCAGTTAGAGAGCAGGAGCAGAGAGGAAACGTCATGAGGAAAAGGTTGAAGCGTGCGCATGTACAGTCTCACCCTCTTGAAAATATAATCGCCCGCATGCATTTTTTTTTTTTTCCACACCCACGTGCCCTTTTGCCCTGCGCGCAAACATACGGCAACACACAGGCGCACACCAATGCACACGTGCATGCCACTTACGCAGACACACAGACACAAACCCCATAATAAGAGCCAGACGTTGGCAGACCACACAGCCCTGAGTTGTGGTGAAAACAAAGGCTATTCATATCCTTCGCAATAAGCGGTCTGTACAGCTCACTCTACACCCCTCCTCGTCTCACCCCTCCTCGTCTCACCCCTCCGCTTTTTATTACAGATAATCTGCACTCGCAGACCTCCCATTTTTCTGCAATTGTGCGATTTCTAATCATCTTTATTAGTCCATAAACATGTTTTTTTTCTGTGTTTGTGTGTGTGTGTTTGGGTTTTTTTTTTTCTTTCTTATTTTTCGCTTCCTTTTATTGCTGAGGCACTCGGCTCCTTGAGGGGGCAACACAGCCCCTATTGTTGAGGCTGAAGATGATGATGAAGCCAAGAACAGCATGAGAGAGGCCTGCTGATAAGGCTGCAAAGCATCATGGGAATTGGGGTAGTAGAGTTCCTCGGACTTACATGTACACGCTAATACACTGGCAAACACACACTTGTACCACAAGACAAAATGCAAGCACCCAGAAGTCTGCCAGGCCACATGTGTCCTCTAATGAAACGATGTATCTGATTGGCTGGCCGAGCAGAAGAATGGCTCAGATCCACGGCACCTGTGCAGGGGTCCGCACCCACCTGAGCCTGCTCCATAACCGGCAAACACACCACAATGCATCAGGTGTGCTGGAGTCTCTGTGATTGGCTGTCCCCGGCCAGAAACAGGGTCAGGCGCGCTAGCAGCCTCTCCCTGATTGGTTGAGCCGAACCCAAAAAAGCTGCGGGTGGGAAGAGGCTGTTTTCACTGGCCTGCCACTGCCTCATTCTGCCCGCTGAATGGGTGTCTGGCTGGATGGCACCGGGACAACTGTGAGTGTTTGAGGAAACAAACTGACAATCTGAGGAAATCTTTGCACACGCGGCTCCCCATGTCCACTAAAACCTCCCCGCCTAGCCCCATTCTTTACTCCGAGTTCAGGAGGAACAATGCAAAGCCCCGACAGTAGATAATTTGCTCCCGTTTCATATTAACCAAACCGACAAAGAGGAATTTAAATGCCCTCTTTATGCTTTCAGCCAAAGAAACAGGTGCTGATGAACCTCAATCCTATTGTGCAACAGTGAATAACATGAAGCTAATGAATAGGCTAAGCTCTGTACCTGCCACTGGGGAGGCCAGAACATACTGACTCCCTTTGTAGTAAAAACTCCAGGCCCACAAACACTCTCCTGCAGCAGTGTATGAATTATATATTGTACTATATATATAGAGCATATGCCCGGCCCATATGGCCAGCCCAGAGCGAAAAAATCTCAAAGCCCTCCTTAATTAACATTTTAGAGGGAAGATTCGGAGGCGGGAGATTGAGTCAGTGACCTATTTGGAGTCCATCATCGCCCGATGCAAATGTGTTAATTGAGACAGATTTTCCCACTTTGCAAATATGTGGAGTAGTTTTCTTGGTTTTCTTCTTCTTCTTTTTTTTTTTTTGGCTGAGCCATCTGATCTAAGGTAGGATATAGGATCTATGCTAAAACGCCTCTCTTGCTTCCTCCACTGACAAATAAAGGAGGCATCTCTTTCACATTCTCCCCCTCCATCCTGCTCAGTCCTTCTTGGCCCGCTCTCTATCCGTCTCTCTCCGGGTGTATGTTTTGACGACCATATGGCCAAATTCTTTGGAGGTGAGATCTCCGAAAAACCTGCTCCGCACGCCCGTGCATATGCGCAACTCGTCAGATCTTTGCGTATGAAAGGCCCTGATGGTGGAATTTGTTCTCAGATGGCTGCATTTTAAAGCACACCAATGGCAGGATATCAATGATCTGCCTCTCTGTTTTCATGTGTCTCTGCATCCCACATTAGCGGCTATGCATGCTAACGGACACACTCCACTCACACACACCCCGGATTCATTGGTGGTTCAAGAAAAGTTTATCGAAAAGACGCTGGACAATCGTCGGCCACAATCAGCTAATTTGTCCTAAATTTTCACTATCACGATTCGTTAGCTCAAAACGACACTGCCAAGTTTAAGGCACGGGATGAAAATGGAGGGAAGCTGGGGGGACGGGAATGGTGAGGCGGGGGGTAGGTGTACGGGGGGTAGGGAGAGACAGTCCAGCCAACCTGCATGAGATGGCACCCACTTCAAAGACGTCAGGCCGCACCGGCGATCTGTTTCACGGCGTGTGAGGAGTGTATGAAAGGCAGAAATGGCCGCCGTGTGAGTCCCTGCCAAAGCTACCTCAGGGAGAAATGTTGGAAAAATACAATTTTTCACACAGCTATCTCAAGGGGAGATTTGGTGGTGGTGGTGCTGGTGGTGGGGGCACTAAAAGAAACAGGAGAGAATTTGAAGGGCTGCATTAAAAAGAAAATAGATGGATGGCTGAGAAGCGCTAAGCTAATTATTTCATTCCACTGGTGGGTCCTGAAGGTTTTTCGCTGGACCAGAAGTCGAGCCAAGATGCCGAGATGAGGGCTACATTTGGATAAACTGTGCCGTTGTGTTTTACACAATAGTAAATAGTGGGAATGTGGGTCGTGCATGAGGTGCATGGTGTGAACAGAGAGGCCTAGCTGCAGGAGGTAGAGGCATAAAAACATTTCAGATGACTGAAGCAAATTCAACTCGAGGCGGAAATTTAACCCTGTGAGCGTGGCGCAAATCAGAGCTGAGGTGAAACTATGCCAGCTGCACAAACTTTATGTTTAAAAAAAAACAAAACAATACTGTACCCTCTCACCGAAACTGTTACAGAAACAAGTTTGAACAAGACACACATCGTGTCACGCCCCAGGATTCACTTCTCCTGGCACCTCGCCTGTCAACTACTGATCTTGCTAGACAGGATGGGCTATGGACTGTGGCCGGTAGATAATACTATGCCAGTCATGACTCTGAGCTTCCAGGCCAGCGCCATTTCACAGCCACACCGCATTGCATTAGGTAACCAAATGCCACCGGCACCTCTTCTCTTTTCCTACACGGATCCTTATTTAAGCTGTTTTCCTAAATGGCCAAACCACACTTGCTGCACTAGCTAAGTGCATTTAACAATGAGGTTTGAGCTGGTACAATCAGCCCTTTGTGTCACACAGCGGCTGATCCATGAAGAGATTTTCTTGTGGTTATGGTCCTAATAAAGCAGTTTACCACAAAGACCAGGAAGCATAGAGTTACAATACAACAAACACACAAACGCAGAGTGTCTCAACGAGGCAGCGTGTTGAACTCATTTCAGATGTCTCACCCTCTTCCAACTCATCTGAAATGATATATTGAAATGCTGTTCAACAATGCAGCCTAATTCAGGACTTAATGACTTCCTTCACTTTTTCTTTTGATTGACAGGCTTTTAGGGTGGCGGGTTTTCTCTGCAGCAACCGCAGGGCAACCAACTGTGAAATCATAGGCCCACAATCAAAACAAAAATGAGGATGATAGTATGACTGTCAATTACAAACCATTGTCTGAAGGGTTCTTTACGTTGGACGACATTTTGAGGCCTGTGTGTGTAGTTGTACAGGTATGACTTGGTGTGACAGCAGCTGGTGTCAACAAACTCTTTTTTTGTGACGGGCGACCCTTTGAAATTGTGCAACACAGATATTTAAAACATGTGAGAAAACACTGATGAGTGCAGGGACAGGGAAAACAGGGATTCCTTCATTTGGACAAACATGAGTTATGATTTAACACTTAATGCTCTGACTGACACACACTCACCCCTCATTACTCAATCTGTGCAATGTTGTCACTCATACTGTTAAAGTTAGTTACTATGTTGTTTTGTGCATTTTAATAAGTTACTATTATATTTTCATTGTACCTTGTATTGACAATAAAGGTAATTTAAAATATATATTTAAAATTATATATATCATTTATGACATTAAAGTTGTAATATTATTTTGTCATGCTTTGATTTTATAAATGTGTTTCTTCCAATATATTCAGCAAGGAAAATTATTATATAATCCATAATTATGGATCCCACAATTCTCCCATTTCTGGAAGTTTTCGAGCTATCAAAAAAATAAAATCATTAACACTTCCAACAGATCCAGCCTGTGATATAACAAAACACACCAAATACAGTCATAATCTGGCATCTTTTGCTCGAATCTCTTGAGCTGATTTGGCTGCAAAAAGCCCTGAATTAATCTGAGATTCTGCAAGCGGCTGAATCCACAGCCACAGAGACGGAATCACCAGCTGCAAACAAAAAAAAAATATACACTCAGGCGCAAAGATTTTCTTAAGCAGCTCTGCTATTGATCACAAACGATCAGATTTATTCCTCTAAATGCTGCAGGATTTACAGATAATTCTCTCCTGATCATCAGATTTTTCAGATCAGTATTAAATACGGAGATGCTCTAATTCATTCTCTATAAGTGCTCTCTTCACTTGTTGTCGTGGCACAAAGACGGTCTGTGTGTGGGGGGGGGGGGGGGGGGGGGGGGGGGGGGGGGGGGGGGGGGGGGGGGGGGGGGGGGGGGGGGGGGGGGGGGGGGGGGGGGGGGGG
>JAVQJG010284689.1:0-13762 GCA_036024015.1 Craterocephalus amniculus | reverse complement strand
ACAAAGTTAAACATTGAATTGCCATTTTAACAATTAAATTGCCATTTTAAATATTCAATTGCCACTTTGCCAATTGAATTGCAAATTGCACTTAAAGGTGCACATACGCTTCCATACTGTTAGAGATGAGTAAAATACAGAGCATAATTTCCCAGTAGGAAATTAAAAAGTAAAAATTATAATTATCCCCTAGTGCTACTCATCCACCGCTACAGCTCTAAAAAAAAAAGAAAGAAGGTGTGGAAAATGACTGAATGCACAACTTTCAATTAATGCATATTCCACTTTGAAAGGCAAAGAGAGGCAGTAATGTTGCTCCACAAACACCAGAGTGGGACTGTGTTGTCCCGTCTCAGCTATTATTTCAAAAACCAAATGAAGCAAATGAGTCTTCTCAGATTTGAATTAAGGTGCATAAGAAGTGCAAATACTTTGACTTAATACCTGAAGTCTGTTAGGAATACAAACTCTGCAACACTGAGTATGGATACGAAAAGTCAAGACAATCATTTTCAGCCTCCTGCGTGTATGAATTTATTGCACAAATGTGTTTTGCTTTCTTGTTACATTCTATAAAAGGGAATTAATTGAAACTATACAATTAAAATAGAACAATCACATGTACACCTATTTTGTTGGTGTTTATGTGTTTCATAGGGTAGAAAATACCTTTCAGCAGAGCAGCGACTAACTAGGTGAGTTACTTGCAGCCCCATGTGATCAATGTCATTTAAGCTAAGCTGCCATTATTTGCATCATTAGAGTCCAATGATCTTACCACCAGGGTTAAAACGTTATTAGCTGAGGAACAAAGACACTCACACACACAGTGGATGGACGGTCTTTAACCCCACAGAGGACGCACTTTGAATGTTATCAGCCCATTAAATGGACATTATCGCCTGTGATCGATGCATAGATATGCCAAGAAGGTAGCTTTCTGCTTCTCCCAGGAAGCTCAGACAGGCCTCATCATCTGTTGAGACCACTGATAAATAGAAGAAAAAACAGAATGGAAGCAGGGTCCTGCAGTCATGCCCATAGGAGGGGAAGTGTAACAAGGAGGTTGTCTCCCAAAATAAACCAAACAGTGACTGGAAATATGAAAGAAATTATCAGAGGGTCATAGTAAGGTCAAAATGTTTCATTTATGTTTGTATGCAATAGAAAGCAACCCTGGTTAATTTCTCTTTTGTCTATTATTTAAAAAGATGCAGGGTTTTTATTTGTAGCATTTCATTGTTATAGAGAGCTTGGTTGCCTCTGGTGAGGTTCCTAAATTATGCATAATGCCTTTGTTTGATGTGATGGTTGCATGAACATCATGGGCTGCACTGCTCTGCATATCCCCACGTGGACTAATTCACTTTATAAACTGGTATCTTATATTTTTTATATCTTCTATAACTTAAGCTTATAGATTTTTCTAAAGCTACACTCATTAAAAAAACAGAGGGTGAAAACAAATTATGTGTGTTGCAGTAATCTTTTCTCGAATTTATGCACAACAAAGGTTCCTGGTTCAGACACCTGTGTGGGTGTTCCTCAGGTGTTTGGGTTTAACGTCCATCCATCAATCCATTTTCTGAACCGCTTAATCCAATTGGGTCGCGGGTGTGCTGGAGCCTATCCCAGCTGTCAAGGGGCGAGAGGGTTTAACGCCATTGTCTTGAATTTGGTCTCTTAAGTCGAACACCTGAAGCTTACTTTATACCACCATCATCACTTCCACCTGCAAATGCCATCTTTATCGCTGCACTCACAGGTGATAATGACCTGAGCCTTCAGGGAGACGGCCCTTCCTGGTCACATTTATGAGAGTGACAAGTGTAAATGTGCATTTAATGGGTTAATAAGATCTGAATCTTGAGCACAAGTGTAAATCCATGTGCAAACAGGTGGCGCCAAAGCTGTTCACCAGCCCGTCTCAGAAATGAGCAGCTCGACCGAAAATGGGACTTAAGAGAGAAATTCCTGCCATGCCTCGAGGCTCCGACCACCTGCAGCCGTTATACACATCAAGGAGGTGATGAAGCTCTCCTATGACAAATCCTGCAGGCAGCTGGTAGCCATCTAAGTGCTGGTGTCAGACATCTTTGTATCTTTTCCCATTTCCCTTTAACATAAAATAAGTTTAAATTATGGGACACTGCGGTGTGTGGAAGCAGCGTCTGACTCCCTCGGTGATAGGGTACAGTATATGCAAACATTCTCAGCTTTTAGTCAATTTTCATGTTTATTTCATTGAGTTTGTTTTATCCCCACCCCGCAACACATGTATTATTTCTAAAAAAGCAAAAAACTGAATTGTGAACATCCACAGTGTGTTGCTAAAAGCGACATCCCTGAAAAGTAGAAGATGATGCATTAACCCATTTATTCAAGAAGCACAATGTCTCCTATTCTCCTCATTGTATCGCATTATCCTAATCCTGGAGATCTGAAAGAATTCCTGCTAATGCTCTGCATAATGGGCACCAAGAGAAAGCTCTTGTGTACGAGATAACAGCTGAAAATGGGGAAGACTGCATGTACCGAATTTGTCCTGCACACTCTTCGCTACAACAAAATGAGGTGAGATATTTAATAAACACCGTGTGTAGTTACTTATTTTCAATAGGATATTTCAGAACGAGCTCTTTATTGCGAGCTGTGAAATATGTCTGCAGAATTTGAAATTCAAATTAGTATCCTTTGAAGATGAAAAAAGAAAAAGATCCTCTTAGGTTTGAGGGAAGTGGATGTGTCCCAGTGGGGACTGTGTGGCGCAATGGAGTGATTTCCTGTGGTCAGACAGAGAAAGTGGGAGAACCAGGTGCACCAAAGATGCTCTGCAAGCGGATAATAATTACAGAGTTCAAGGAGAAAAAGTTACAATCCAGACCAATCGAACTGAGGAATGCCGGATATTGAAGATGCCGTCTTAGAAGCAGGCAGAGTTATAGAGAGGATGAAGACTTCTCGCTCTGATTGTGCTCTTGTCTGATAGAGTTGGCTTCAGATGCCTCCAAAGAAAAACAAGATTAAAGCTAAGTCAAATTTTCTTTTGCAGCTGGCAGCACAGAACCGTTTTCCTCTTGCCTGACACAAGTTGAGCCGCTTCCACAGAAAAAAAAGAACTATTTTCTGTGTGCTCCTCTCTCATGGCTCCCGTGCTTGCTCGGCGAGCAAGATGAGAAGCTCAAAGTAACAGGAAGATTGTGAAGGTATATTACAGCCGACCATATCTGAATTTCCCTTACAGGTTTTATTCAGCTGTAGGGTTGGTAAAAGATAAAGAGAACTTAATTTCCGGTGTGGAACTGCCATATCTTTATTAAAATGTGGGATTTCAGTTGGAAATAGAAAAGAAAAACTAAAGTGAACATTAAACATACAAATTTCCCGTCTGTGGATACAATGGACAGTTAATAAGATGTTTGGGATTTCTAGGCCAGATAGTGATTAGTAATAGACTCCTACTTTTTTGTCACTTTTAAAAAAAAGGTACTCTCCTGACCCGAGATGTTCAAAGAAAGATTTCGAGCCAGTGGAGGAACAATGCATGAGAGAACATAATAATTAGCAGCTCAAATGTCACCATCACAGAGGAGCAAGCAATTTAGCATGCAGACATAATGTCACAGCCTCATTCTATTTGGAGCCGAAGCAGAGAGAGAAAAAGATATGATATCCAAGCATCATCCTCAGAGAAACAGTCATGAAACAAAACAGTATCTGCAGGGGATGTGACCCCCTATCCAACAGTCCCCGGAGAGGTTCCCCAGCCTCTCTGCCTCCCGGAGGGCTGCAGTCTGTAGGCATGGCTAAGCTTTAACCGTCCTCCGGGGATCTCAGCCCCCTGCTGCTGCTGTACGAACACTCATCCACTGGAGAATTGCTGACTTGCGAGGCAACAATCAGCCAGGAGCTCGTTTACAGTCACAGCCACACGAGCAATGACTCGTACAAAAGTACAAATGATATTATGTTATGTCCGTTCGATCCCAATCCCATGTTTTAAGCAAAGGACTTAAAGTGGACATGTGTGTCCTGTGTGGAGCGGAGTGATGCAGAGCGTTATCTAACAGTACAGCTCAGCAAGCAGCACTTTCGATTCCAAGCAGCGCTCTCTTAATTCGATTCTCCAGAGGATTCAGAAAAGATAATGCTTGCGATGATAAGCCTTTATATTGTGAGATATGTGCTGTGTGTCAGTGTCTTTGTGTGTTTGTTGTTTGGGGTAGGTGGAGGGGAGGGGGTCGAACACCTTGCCCGGTGAACTTGTAATGCTGTTGTCAAGGCCACAGACACCTCGACAGAGCACCGAGGATGAAGGCTGACGCCTCTCTCCCGCCATTCCTAAGCAGATTATTTCTCCTCTGTATTAAACTCTTCCTGTGTACTCGTTGAGCCGCCGTTCAACGAGTACAACAGTGTACATCCACTGACTTCTTTTTCCGTCAGCGGAAAAAGAAGTCGTGTCAATCTGGGAAATTCAAAGTAAGGTTAAAATGTCACAGTCAACATTAAATGAAAACCTGTTCTGTGTCTGCTGCAGAATCCAGCAGAGGAACTTTGTCACATTAAACCGGAGGTTCGGACATCAGACCGCTGCGGGTTTAGACTATCACACTAACCATCTTTATCACATTAATTGGCTATGGCCATGAATGGCAGCCTCCCTTATTCCCCTCACATATTAAGTAAGCAGCAACACAGGATCTGCAGGGATGGCCATTACATTCTGTCTAAGAATGGGAAGACTTCACCACATTGGGTTCCAGTCTGTCAGTCAAAAACCTTTTGCATGTTTATGGGGAAAACAGATAAGGACACAGCACTTAAGTGGATAGATTTTCCGGTGAAGGACCACAAGGAAAGAAATGTCTGTCACAATGCTGTGAAATGATGCTGCCTCTTCAGCATAACAAGAGGAAAAGAAAATCCTTTTCCTGAGATTGAATCCCACTTATGAGAGAAGCTTTTAGAGATATCCAGCCAGAATCTAATGTGTTCTATACAAGTAAGTATAAGCTGTCCCTCTACTTCTCTGACTATCACGAGTGAATCTTCTCACCTTAGCTCAAGCTCAGAGGGAAAGTTCTAGCTTTATTCAAGAAGTCTGCCCCCTCTGGTGACAAACAGTAAGTGATGCCAATGTTGTGTACACGCATGGGCCACTTCACTTGGTCTACGTTAGTCTTTGTTTACGTGCACTGCACTCAGTCCAGGCCGGAGTTAGATGCACAATGAATGCATAGCATACCTAGCATACGGGTAGCCCAATGCTAATAAAGGTTACAAGCCTTTATTTGCTTGTAAGCTAATGGTAGGGTTGGTGTTATATACTAAAAACGTAGCATTGCAATATTACTTGTCCTGATTTCTATCATACATATCAAATGTACCTTTTTAGTAAGCCAGCTGAGGGTCCCGTTTTATTCCCAGAGCAGATCAGAGCTCCCTCTGTTTATCCAAAGCTGCCCTGGTGTTCCATTAACTCTTGTTTTACTACTGCTGTGCTCAGACTCCAGTTTGGCTCTTTTTGTCACACGAAACAAAGTTTTCCTTTTCTCTGTCTTGCAGGCTGGTGTGTTGGTGTTGAAGAGGCACTTTAGGCGACTGGTCTCTTTTTATCCATTTATAGTCGTCAGTGTTGTCTCCATGATGCTCTAATGGTGGTTGAGTAAACAATACAATACTGGCAGCGACCAGGTTAACAAGTATGTGCAGCGCGTCAACCCACGTACAGCCCTGCCCATAGGAAAGCAACGTTTCTCGTCTGTTGTTCATTCTTGTCTAGTGAAATCAGTTTGAGCTTCTCATATTCGTATCAGTCTGTGATCATTTGTTGCTGAATTCTCCTAGGGTTACCTTGGGAGCAAGAGGTAAGCAAAAAAAGAGAAAAGACATCACTGAGGGCCTTTTCACATGGCACGCTCGGACCCAGGCCCATGCACGTTTGACCAAAAATTTTGTCCATGTGAAAGCAAACAAGCCAGGCACAGGCCCCGCACGGGTCCTGGACTGCCTCCCGACCCGGGCCATTATTGTGGAGTGATTTAAAAAGGTTAAAATGTAAAATATGATTGCCTGGCTTGCATCCATAGTGGACTAGAACACACAAAGTCACAAGCCAAATTCGCTTTCTTGTTGATATACTGATCCGTCGCTTGGCTAAAGACGTCAGGGCTTGTTGCTTCCTCGGTTGTTAGCTATCAACAAAGTTTCCTCAAGACTGCCACACAGTGTTCTGGCACTGACATTACCAAGCGTGTCCGAGCCTGGTTCAAGCACTGCCATGTGAACACAACTCAGGAATGATCGATCGGGCAAGGGCCCAAGTACGCCATGTGAAAAGGACCTCAGAAAAAGGAGGTAGAGTTGACATAACTACTTGAGAAATACTTGAGAAGTGGTATAAACAGATGAGATCTCAGAATGTCTTAAGATTTGTCTCACAAATGTCTCAGATTGATCTAACAAATGTCTGAGATTGATCTAACAAATGTCTGAGATTGATCCAACAAATGTCTGAGATTGATCTCACAAATGTCTCAGATTTGATTCAAATGAATCTGAGACATTTGTGAGACAAATATCAGACATTCTGAGATCTCATCTGTTCATCCCACTTCTCAAGTGTTGCTCAAGTAGTTATCTCAACTCAACCTCCTTTGTCTCAGTGATGTCTTTTCCCTTTTTTTGCTTACCATTTGCTCCTAAGGTAACCTTAGGAGAATTCAGCAACAAATGATCACAGAATGATACGAATATGGAAGCTCAAACTGATCTTACAAGACGAGAATGAACAACAGATGAGAAACGTTGCTTTCCTATGGGTGAGGATTCGAGCCTGAATCCCTCTCATTGTACAGCAGGAGCAGGACTATAGAGGCAGCTGTAGTAGATACAGATCAGCTCATCCTGCACATCAGGCAATTGTGAGAGGATTTGGGGGAAAGAAAATAATAATATTTAGTATTACAACTTGCCCAATGCACCAAAAACAAAAAAGCTGTGATGTAATAGTTAAATATTGTTCTGAAACCCGAGAGGAAGTAGACCTTACTTCCTCTCTTCTACAGGCACTGGTTGTAGAAGTTTCTGTAACATTTCACTCTAGTTTGTCAGGCAGTTTTTTATTTATAACAAGCTTATTCAATTGTTCAAATGGTTTCTTCACACATCCTTGACCTTTTGGCTCTTAAATAGACAAAGAGATGTGACTCTTGCATGCTCCAGCGATTAAGGCGACCGGGGCTCCAACATCTATGCTCCCTACACGTCTCCACGCCTGAGGCCCCAAGGCAGCACTGTTAGCACCAAATTGACAAAGCAACTAGACGTGACAGGGGGAGTGATAAAATTGCATTTTGTAAGATCAGTGTTTTCCCCTCCTCTCTTGTCCCTCAGCACTTCAAAAAAAAATTAGATCATTGCTCAGTTTAAAGAAATATGATTGATCTTAGACTGAACCCACACTATCCACTGGTTGAGATAAGATGGAGAGGATGAAACTTGGAGCCTCTGGGGACAGAATATGTAGGTCTGATGTGCTCAAAGCCACTGCACGGCGATGCAATTTCTGTCTTGTTTTTGAGAAAATTCACATCATCTTTATGACTCTGTGACTATAGCGTGTGTCATCAGAGTTTATGCTTTTATCTGTTTCTGTTCAGGCAATTTCTTGCTTTCAGGTGCAATATTTCCCCTCTTTTTTTAGGTGATGACTACAGCATAGCAATAGCGAGAGCAGGGGAGCACAATCATTTTTAAAGAGACTGAGATGTTTGCTATTGGGATCAGATGGGTGCATAATCTGTACAGCAGTCATGTGGCGTGCCGCACCACAGTTGTGGATCCATTCATTACGATGGAATAATTATTGCTTTTTGGGGGGAAAGCCTGTAAAACAGCAATGTCTTTGCAGAGATTCATGGTTTTTCTTTTCTTATTTTCTTTTCTTTTTTTTTTGCAGGACTGACTCCTAGAACACATTTTTTGATTGCACAAGAGACACAGCCCTTTGGCCAAAATGAAATTTATCAATGCCCCCTGTTCCTCCCTCCCATCCCTAATTTCTGGGGTGCTACAGTGAAGTATAGATTGCAGAAAGGGTCTGTGAAGCATGAAGCCCCTGCTGAATACTGGGTCACTTAACAAGCTTGGACCACACAGATACAGTGGCCTGAGGTTCAGATGGTTGCAACACAGGATGAAGTTTTTTTTCTTTTTTCTACTCAGCCATCCTGCAATTATTCTTTAACTAGAAGCTGCACTACCACTTAAAAGGTACCATGTTTTTCCATTGCTTAAATGTCTAATGATGTAAAAGGGCATGAACCTCCTGCCTTCACTGATGAATTCTGGCATAGTCTGATCATGTAAATTATCTGTTCTTTATGCAAATTCACATGCAGTTAATAGCTGCTGATTGCCGTGCTATTACTGATTGTTGCTGTTTAAGATAAACGCAGTAAAATATTGCAGAGTGCCATTTATTTTCTACCCCAACTATGTCTGAACAATCATATACCAGGGCAATTGCTTTAATATCATGAGCCCTAATAAAAAAGAATAATGTGGTGAATATGATGTCCACACACACTCGCCTGGCTCCAAGACAACGAACAAAGCTATTTCCCTTTGCAGTCGCATTTTCCGTGACTGTGAGCATGCATGAGAAGGATGAAGTAGCATTTGGCTGCTCAATTAATTTTAAAGGTTTTTACACTATTAGGCACAATTTATCCAGCAGCCATGATGACAGCTTCCCCATTCTTTTTTGTTTCCCTTTCATATTTTTAACTCCTTATGTTTGTGCTCTTGCAAAGTTTTTGTATTCTAAAATGTGTATTAAAATGCAGGTTGGGAGGGTCATGTTGTTTCTTTGTCCAGTCTGTTCGTATCAGACTGCAACATGGCCTGAAGTCCTGGTTCACTGTTTGCTCATTTATTTAAAATTGAAATGACATTAATGGACTGAATTTCATGAAACCTGCAGAAATGGGAAAGGGACAAAGCTAGAACGTTTTAGAGTTATTTGAGTATTGAAAGCTCTGTGTTAAAGGTACCTTGAGAATAAGGGTTAGAATGATATCAGGGATAAAACAACTGTGTATCAGTTAAATCAAATAAATCCACTTCTGGGCTACTTCTCAGAAATATGGGCAATATCCACTTCTCCAGAGACCACAGGAGCAAATTTCTGCCACCTAAAACTCAACTAAACACCAGATTTGAAATTAAAACTTGTTCATTTGAGAACTACTTTGTGGATTTGTTGCTTGAAGACAAAGCTTTGAAATACAAACAGCTGTTTTTAAAGCCAACAGTCTTTGGTAGATTATTATACTTTAATACCCCCAAACAACTGCTAATTCTGCTTTGGATCCTGTCTCCTCTCTGAGCTCTCTCCTCAAGCAAAAGCCTGTGTGATTCTTGTCTTCTCTCTTCCTCTGTACTTTCTCTCTTATTTTGTTTTTTTGGCTCCCTTGGATGATGTTCTCTTGGCTTTCTTTGCTGAATCTGCCATGGTGTGCATCCAAAGCCGTCAGTGTGTTGAGATCCACATGATGCTTTGGTTTGAGCAAAAGATGTTGTGAAGTTCGGTTTGGATGTTGCATAGATGTGCAAAATAAATGTCAGTGTGACAAGACAAATCAGAGACACACAAGTTTTGTATTATGGCTTCAACATTCCAGACAACAAAAAAAATGTCACACTCATGCACAGGGGAGGAGATTAATATCAGATGAGACCCAGTTTTTTGTTCTGACAACTTGTAAATTAAAATCAGTTTGTCGACAAGATGTTAAAGAATCCCATCCCTCTCTGCCATGTCACTGTGCTTCCATTCAGGTTTGGATTCAGGCCAGAGTAAAGTCTGGGTAGGGCTCCTGTTTCCTGGTGGATATTTGGGTGTATGATTCATCTTTAGGGTTTATGATTGCTGATTGCTGTAGGTTATAATAGCAGAGAGACGTGGGTGCTCCTCCAAATGCAGCCAAACATGTGAAAAATTACTAAATGACTTATGAAAGAAACTGTTAGATTCTCATACATTTCACATACCAATCAAATGCAGACTAAACTTTTCTACTCTTGATTACAGAAAATAACTTTCGATTTGATCAAAAAAAGGAAAAGATCTGGAAATTTGAGAAGTACAATTAATAAAAGCCATGTAGTGCTAGAAAAGTATGTTTTTCCCCTTGGTCTGCTCATTAACTCATTTTTGTAGTCGAATGACCTGAAGGTTGGTGGTTTGAATCCCACTCCCCCACTCATCTCCAGTGCTGGCACCACTGGTATTTGAATGTTTTTCGATGGGGAGCCCGATGATGCTTACTGGCTCCTGTGTGGCCGTCAGTCTGGCCCAGGGCAGCTGTGGCTACACGTGTAGCTTACCATCACCAAGTATGAGTAAGGAGTGGATGAATAATGGATCCAATGTAAGCGCTTCGAGTGCAGCCAGCAATAAAGTGTGATATACATCACAAATTGTAAATTATTATTATTGTTATTATTATTAATATCATTATTATCATTATTATCATTATTATCATTATTATTATTATTATTATCTATTTATTTCTTGATTTTATATTTATTTTTTATAGAAGTCCCCCTCCCTTTGGAAGCATAAGCCTGAATATTAGAGCACTGTTGTTGTACTAAGCTGAATAAATGTTTTATGTGGTCTGTTTTCAGGGACCAAGAAATTGCTTATCCAAAAAGCTATCCAACAAATTATCAAACTAATATAACTGATGAAAAAATAACAGATTTGTGTCAGTGTTGAGCTCTACCCATCTCCAATGTTGTGGCGTATTCTGCAAGACCTCAGGCTTACCCGTCATAATGTACAGCATTAGCAGCAAAGCCTCAATGATTTAATTGATTTTGCCTAAATGAAAATGTAGCCTTACAATTATTCTCAGTGTCCTTTGGCTTCTACAGCTGCGGCACAACCCCCACGTGAGGAGCAAATAGTATTTTCCCCCAAAGCAAAAGGGAAGAATGAGTCATGACCGGGTTAATGAATGTCACAGAGAGCAGCGATAAAACACGTGGTGAAAGCCCTCCAATCCCTCTGCACAGCATAATGTCCATGGTTTAGGTTAATTACTGTACTTTCTATTAGTGGCAGTGTCATGCTTATATAGTAATTGATCCCTAAATTACAATTAAAATAGCCAAATGTGTTATAAATCTCATTAGGTGAAGCTCGATGAGTAATAATCAATTTTTTATGCTTGTCATGCAAAACAGCAACTGTGCTTGACTTGCTTTGTCTCTTAGTCATTTTTTTTCTTATATAGCAATGTCAAGAAAGATAAATAAAAAAATTCATAACTGGATTAATTTAAACAAAAAGGTGGAAAAAAATCACCACTAGTTGAGAGTTCTCCACCGCTCTGAATCATAAGCTTTGTTTTACTCTAAACATCAAACTTTTACTGAACAGTTTCTACTCTGTAAACTGCGGAAAAACTACACCCTCTGTTTTTCTTTTTAAAGTACAGTTGTTTTCACACAGAGAATTATAGGAGAAAGTCCGGATCATTTGTTCTGGTCTGCAGTTGCTGTTCACACAGACTCGTCACCACAGGAAGCTTTCTGCTGAGAATGCACTCTCCAGACTGGAGGGAGGACGTGTGGAGTAGGAAACGGTCTTTAAAAAGTCCAGAAGGCAGCACGTGATGTAGGAATTACTCTGTGAGAATCATGGAATTATTATAAAAAAACACATGAAGAATAGAAAATGAGGCTCCTTATTACATTATTATTACATTATTCTATACAGTAGAAAATCTTTGGAAAATCTTCACATATAATCCAGAACATCTTTAGTCCTTTGGTATAAAACATGTTCCACCTTGCTTTTATGTATTTTTATCATTATTTCACTTTCTATTTACTTTTTTTTAAGAAACGTATGAAAAATATGTACAAAGTGACATGTCATATTTATGTAATATTTATATTCTAGACAAAAACACCTGTATCATTTTGTCCTGTTTATCACTGTGGCAATTCATTACAATGTACTGTATGTATATTAAACTTTATCATGTATTTATTAATTCTGCAGTGAATACCAGTATATTAGATGACTCACTAATGTCTAATGAAGTGGCTTACTTGAAAATATACCATCTGCACCCATGCATTAAACCAGGAAACATCCTCTAAATAGATATCCACTGCAGTGGATACTATAGGGCGAAACTGATGGACAGTCTTGCAAAATAATTAATATTTTCATTGTCTTGCTTTGTTGATGTTATTTTTGTGTTTCTTTTGAGACTGCAGGTGGAAATTAGCATCTTGTTAAATCTGGCATATTTACAGAAATTTGTATAATGTGCTGCCTGGCCTAAAAAAAGGTCAAACACTAACATTTAGTTGTATCACTTTAGTTTTGATCACTGCAGCTTTCGCTGTGTCACTGTTTCAGCAATCTTCTGCAACATCAGTAGATTTATTTCTGCTCTGTTCTAAGATAATTTACCAGTTTCTTTTTATCAGACACATAAACCGTTATGCTGACATGTTTCTGTCTTCATCAGAGGTGTCACTGGGTGGATAATGACATCATTATCAGCTGTTAACGTGACAGGTCGACCACGCCCCTCACTGACGGCCTGCTGTCTCAGGATGTCGCTCAAGGTGTGGTGAAGCATGAAGGCCTTCTCATCTCGGTCATTCTCTGATCTCCACTGCCTCCATGATCCAGCGTTTCAGTGTAGATGACCCTGGTATTTTCCCAGTCCGTGATGGCCGATTTCATGTTTTCCTGCAGCATATGTTGCTTCATTTGTCTTGTCTGGGAAACTGCCAGTTTCTATGTACTTAGTGAGAACATGACAAGCTGATCATGCTTATCAGTCTTATTCTAAATTCCCTATCATTAACTTAAACTTTTACCCTGCAAACCGAGGCCTGCATGGTCCGCTCTGAATGGACCGTGCTCTGTTAAACACCACTCTGACCAAAGAAGCTGTTCCTCCTATAAGCCATGGGCCTCAGTTCACTAATGAACTGACTGTCCAGTAAACCAGAGGAAAAGTTTTAATCATCAGGAAGCGCTGCAGACCTGTTGTTAGGAAAATAAAAATAAAGCCAACAGTGTGTCTTCAGAAAAATACCATAGAACCCCCAGACCAGAGTCCTGCATGGGGGACTAATACCATCCACCCAAACCAATAGACAAAAAGATTAATTGTAGGGTTTTGGCACAACCCCGGACCAAAAACGACCATGTAACCCACAACATGTGACCTGACCTCAAAGCCTATTTGATGTGATTGTGGTTTGGTCATACACACTTGTAATGTCCACCCTAAAGAAGAAAGACAATAAATAAATAAATAAATAAATAAATCTGACGGCACTTAACAGCTAATTATCTGGCCATCCATCCATTATCTTCCGTTTATCCGGGGAAGCCGCTGCCTGCTTAGCTGCCTGCTTAGCCGATAGGACTCCTTCTTCAGCTTGACGGCATCCCTCACTGCTGGTGTCCACCAGCGAGTTCGGGGGGGATTGCCGCCGCGACAGGCACCGACTGGCATCTTACGGCCACAGCTCCGGCTGGCCGCCTCAACAATGGAGGCGCAGAACACGGCCCACTCGGACTCAATCTCCCCCGCCTCCCCCGGGACATGGCTGAAGCTCTCCCGGAGGTGAGAGTTGAAGCTCCTTCGGACAGGGGATTCTGCCAGACGTTCCCAACAGACCCTCACTACACGCTTGGGCCTGCCAGGTCTTA
>JAVQJG010284688.1:0-19896 GCA_036024015.1 Craterocephalus amniculus | reverse complement strand
ACGGACCCTCCTCTCCAGGACCCCCGAATAGACCTTACCAGGGAGGCTGAGGAGTGTGATCCCCCTATAGTTGGAGCACACCCTCCGGTCCCCCTTCTTAAAAAGAGGGACCACCACCCCGGTCTGCCAATCCAGAGGCACAATGGTCTGATATTGATCTCTAATTTGTGATATTAGCAAACATGGAATAATTAACCTTTGAACTGATATGTCTTATTGTGATTTACACTTCTAAGCTCTATGCAGTGCCAGAAATTAACAAAGCAAATTTATTCATTTATTTATTTTATCATTTTATTTATTTTTTACATTTATAATGTATTTATTGACCCTTTCAGCACACCTGCACAGAGGCCTCGATGTTATCTGGTCTCAATGAATTTCTCCTTGTGTAAAACTGTTGTTCCCCTACAGAGCCGGTGTCTAACGTGGTCATCAAGTCAGACCTGGCTGAAGCAGTGGAACACAACAACTCAGTGGTTCTTACTTGCACTGCTAAAGGCTCCTTCCTCAAGTTCGCCTGGTTCAACAAGACCGAGCCCATCAAAATTGACGGCATTCGGGTGTCCGTGAAAGAGGTCAGTGTTTTTATCTGTTTTTTCAACTTGTATTTCTGGCACATATGCACCTTCTGCATTACAGAAATACATTTATAAAAGTTGATTAATTGTTTTTTTCTGGTTGAATGACATCTCAGGATGAATTATCCAGTGCCCTGACCATCAGAGACATCCTCAGGTTTGATCTGCTTGGTCCTATCTACTGTGAAGCAAAGCATCCACTGGAGAAGGCGAGCAGTAGCCCCTTCAACCTCACTGTGTTCTGTAAGTACTGCTCCTCCTCCTGGGAGGTGGCCCCTCCCGTGCAGGAACGAACATGTTTAGGCAAAAAACAGGGGAAAAACTTGTAGGTTTTAGATCAGCCATAATAGTCAGCAGGGTTTCATTGATAGTACATACAGCAGTGTTTACTAGATTACCTCACAAAAACAGAGGAGCAAAATGTTTCAGCTCTCCTCTGCAGAGGAACCCATATTCACTTTGTTTCAACTGTATTTGTATAGAGCTAATTCACAACAAATTCATCTTTATGCAGTCCAATTTAATTCAGAATGACATCTTCTTGTCCATGGATAATCCAATCGAAATAAACCCATTATATGATCCATATTAGTCCAAAGTGGCAGTTCATTAAAAAAAAAAGGAATTGCTTTGTTTAGGATTTTGTTTGTAATAAAGTCTTCAAGGTTCTAGTCCAACAATCAAGTGCACAGCACATCCATTACTATCTTAGATGATCATTAAAGTTGCTATTCATTCTCCCAGAGAATGAAACTTATATTCATCAGCAACAGGTCTCATAGGAATATAACAGTCGTGTCAGCTGTCAGATAATCCTGGCCAAAATACAAGAAACCATGAAGCCTTGAAGTGAAACGTTTTGAAAGCTGCTGAGGAGATTCCTGCAGGAATAAACCTTGCAGATGACGTCTCGATAACCGTGTTTCACACAAAATCCAAACTGATGCATCTTTGTTTTATCCAGCATTTTACTGCAGCCTACGGTACAATGAAAAACAAGCTTCTAGTACCGCTGTTGCAAACTACAGCCCACTGGATTGCTGACCTTTTACTTAAAATGATTGCACACATTAACAAACACAATTTTGTTCCTTCGATTTTCTTTTCTCATAGAATTGCAAAAAGTTCTGATTGAGTATTTGCAGTAATTGCTCTGGTCCCTGCCTTCCGGTCAGCAGTCATCATTAATTTGTAGCTTCTAAATAGCATCAAACGTACAGGTTTGGTATATCAAAAATAGTAGGATAGAGGAGAATAAAACCTTATAATTCTTTAGAATGAAAACTTATTAAGCAGCGGCAGCTTTGGCATGAATATAAAGAAATTGTGGACTTGTGTACATAAACACAGGTATGATAATGAGTTAAAAGAACCGCAATAATGTAAAAAAGTAAAGAAGTAATACTGTTTATGTTACTGGTTACATTTCTGGCCTTGACAGTTAGACAGTTAGAGTAGTAAGACGCCCATTGTTGGAAATGCTATGCTTCCATGAATGAGCTCCACACCTGGCTGACAACAAAAGGTCACACCACCCAGTCGCTGTCACACCTTTCCACCCTCATGGGCCATTTGTCATAAATACTTAATCTTCCTTTTTGTTCCTCAGAGTCACACCAGTGCATGAGAATGCACACTTTGTCTGAAGCCTGTTCTTAAGACTCCAAATTCAGGCCAAAAACAGGCATCTCTCCAGCCTTGTTGTCGTGTCATTCCTGCATTTTTTTGGTTACAGCGTGTGTTGGCAAGGCGCTGTCTTTCAGCCTGTCCTCTCAAGCTAAAACCGCATTGTGTACACAGAGGTCTACAGCTCCACTCCTTCAGCATGACTAACCTGAAAGGCAGTGAAACCACACCAACCGCAGGTTTACCCTGTTATTAATTAATCAAACGCTGACCACTGCAGCTCAGTTTGGGGTTTATCTGGTTCTAAGAAAAATGAAACACTTGTTAGGATGAATAGTGGTTTAAAACAGCACCTTTGCAACATTTCCTTAAGTTAGAAGGATCATCAAAGGTGTAATCACAAAGAAACATTTATTGGGCAGCAATGTCAGGATCTTTTGCATGCAGGGCAGCGCTCTTGATAATTGATAGGAATCCTTTTTGTTCTTCGCAGACGGACCCGATGTCGTCACTATCATGCCCACCAAAACAGGCACGTACATCCAGTCCAAGTCCGACTACAACCTGACCTGTTCCACCCCCTCCCTCCCACCTGCAACCTTCACCTGGTATTTCGACAAAGAGAAGATACAGGCCACTGGTCCTGTCCTCACTCTGAAAACCATTGAAGATCTGAAATTTGGGACAAAAGAAGGTGACTACACGTGCTTGGCCCAAAACATCAAGACCATGCGCTCCGTCGTTTCCTCTGCGGTCAGGTTCTCCGTGATGGGTGAGTAATGTGACGTCCAGGACTGCATTTTATAGAGCTGCATGATACCAGAACTCATCACCACTCACTTTCTCTCATTTGTTTATCTGCTTTCAAAGTTAAAGGAGTCACTCTATCCAAACTGTTCTTAATGTTTTTTCCTGGTAAAATAAAGATCGAAAATAATAAAAACATATCTTTAATGAGTTTTAAGTCTAAACTTAAGTATTAGAACAATAATAATATAGTTTTTTAGATAACAGACATGTTAAATGGCCAAAATACAGTTATTGAATCTCTTCTAAGATGAATCAGCCATTTGTTCTTTAAAAACAAGTAACTTTTTTGGCACTTTTATTTAAATACCCCCAAAAAGTAATTTAGTTATTTGGAATAATATATTTAGACAATGTTTGCTTAAAAAAGTGAATATGGTGGTCTTAAAATGTTTATATCATGACTCAGTACCATTTACCTCACTGTGAATGAAAAGCTATGAATGGCTAATTTGGCCCCGCTCACATTTCCACCCATCAGTGATGGCTAAAGCTCAGCATCTCGGCCATACCTTGTCCCTGAAACTGGCCAATTTCTCCTCAAAACTTGCTCTAGTTTCCCATTTAATTGACTCTTCAGCTAATCCGCTATACCGCGGACTAATGATTATCAAAACAACACATATCCATATTTTTTTTTCACTTTCCAGCATTTGACAGTATTTTTTTCCAGACATAACTGGGTGTCAAACAACCACTGAAGAAAGAATTGCAGCAATACTTTAAATAGTTATTTGCAAATCGTCAAACACTTTAAAACCAAAATATCTCCAGACAATAAATGTAACTCCTTATTCTGGCCAAAAGTTCTTCTGTGCTACCACACTCATCTGCTCCAGCTTCACCTCCATTAACAGCCGCTCCCCTGCATGTGAGTAGTGGTGCAGCAGTGAAAAACATCTCTGCTCAAACATTTTACCACCGTACAACAGTCCAAACCTTGTATAGTTTAGGACTGTTTCATGCCATTACAAGTGTAAAAACCAGTTTTCTGTATGAACTGGTTTACCTCCAGTTCTAAGTTCCAGCCTGCCGCCAGTCAGGATTAGTTTAACATACTTTACTGTATGTGGAGATGTTTTATTTCTTAGCTAATATTGCTCATATGGCTTATAAAAAAATGACAAGACAAATGAAATAAATAATAAAAGTGAAAGTACAAAAGACATGTACATCTAGTTTTGAAGAGGAATTCTGTCTTGTTCTCGTTTGAATGAAGCAGCTGGTGAGACAAAGCAGACTGAAACCTTTTTCTTTTCTTTGCTCCATGCCTCTGAGCTATGAGATTGCTAAAGGTTTCCCATTAGCTGCTGGTGACATCTTCATAGTTTCCAGCGATCCACAGCAGATACATCAGAGGTTTTACCTGTGAGGTGCTGAAATGCCGTGCAACACACAGAACAAGTGTGCACTGCCAAAGAACCTTTCCTTGTTTGTGGAGGATGTTTTCTTTTTTTTTTTTTACTATTGGCAAGAGACCATGTCAGTGTGTGTGTGTGAGTGAAACCTATTGGGTTGGAGG
Source organism: Craterocephalus amniculus (assembly GCA_036024015.1). Taxonomy (NCBI): domain Eukaryota; kingdom Metazoa; phylum Chordata; class Actinopteri; order Atheriniformes; family Atherinidae; genus Craterocephalus; species Craterocephalus amniculus. The sequence goes on along the minus strand of JAVQJG010284688.1, from coordinate 15,360 downwards.
ATGGGCTTACATTTTGCCCTGCAGAGTTTCTGTGTTCTTTCATTTTTGGTTGTTGCAGGGGCAGAAGGGAGGATGGGGAGGGGGAGTTCACATGAAAGAAAGATATGACTAGAACATTTTGTTTTGGTGACTCAAGTTATTTGGCAGGTCGAAATGGTTAACCGATACATCGTATGAAATCAGCAACATTGGAGTAGAAAGAAAGGAAGGAAACCTGGATTCATGTGCTACGATTTTATCACGACTCCATTCAGAACTTCTAGCTTGTTTCCAACCCAGTAATCCTTTTCCGCGTTTCCCATTGTTATTTGATTGCTTTCCTACGAAAGCGTTTCAGGATTTAAACATGTTGCATTTGCTAAACACGCTTTAACACTGTGTTTTTGACTGCTGTGACTGAAAGCAGTGTGTGTGTGTGTGTACGGCAGAGCTATTTGAACCCATTGCCTTTATTCTCTTACTGTAATCTTTATACTGGATAGGGGATAGCAAAACAATATATGCTGATTTTACTCCAATAAAAAGGCATGCTCAAGCAGGATTTTTATCTGCACACCTGCTAAAACAAGACAATTGACATACTTCCCATTTTGTGTGCATGTGTGTGGTCACAGATTTTATCATCTCTCTATAGCTCTATCTACAAAAGCATAACGTTTTGAGTTTGATAGCTATACAAAACACATTTTCTCCTGTTTACTCCAATCTTATTGCAGAAGTGATCATTTACTAATATTTAGCCTTTAAAATTCAATCCAGTAGACAGTTGAATACCAGTTTCAGTGTTCATTGGCACACAAACAAAAAGGAAGGATTTTACAACAATGGAATAGGAGGTTGTGACAATTATTCAACATATCAATCTTTCATAATCACACAAAAGAATTAAGCTGCAATATAACCTCATCATCATGGTTATGTCAGCTTGGGCTACTAATCTTTTAGGCCTAATGTCAGTAGTCTGAAAATATCTTTCCTCAAGGCTGGCTGGCTAAATTAAAAGAGTATGAACCATGCTCTGGACCTTATTGGGGGATAAAAGTCAGGATACATTGCTTGTGTATTACTCCTTTAATCTATGTTTTAGACTTGAAAATATATCTGCTTCTCATCACTTTCTCACTAATTTATCAGGGTTGTGCCAATTAATTCTCTTTCTTGCTCACCAAAACAAACAAAATTATTTTAAGAATCTGATGAGACAAATGATCACATTATAATATCCTGTCCCTTTTCATGTTTGCAGAGCCTATTTCAGGAATCACGATCACCGGACCGACAGCTATCCTCATCGCCAACAATGGCTCGGCCAACATCAGCTGCCAAGCGACGGCAGGCCAAGTGATGGAAAGAGTCTGGTTTAAAGATGGATCACCTCTGGCTGGACCCCGAGTGATGTTCTCTGCTGACAAGACCTCTGTTCTGATCCAACCAGTGCAAAAAGAGGATAATGGAGAGTACATGTGTAGACTCAAGAACCCTGTCAACCAACAAGAAGCGACCTACACCCTGACGGTCAACCGTGAGTGTTTGCTTGGCTCAGACATTTGGCTGTATTTGGTTGTCAGTGATTTCTTTTTTTCAAGGTTCATTTCTACTTCATTAAGGGTTATTTGTGGATAAAGATGTGTTTTCAGCTGAAAAGGATTTGTCTAAATGGATGAGTTTAGGGCATGTTGTAGTTGTAAATGTCATTAGGTTCCCGATGCTGTTAAATGTTCTTATTAAATACATTTTAAAGAAATTTTTTTTTTTCCCTTTTTGTGTCCAGATGGGCCTGAATCAGTACAGCTGAAGGGTAAAAATGAAGTAGAAGTGGAAGAGGAAATAGAGCTCACTTGCTCTGTCCAGTCTGTTCCTCCTGCACAATTAACCTGGAAGTTGAACGGCACAGTGATCACAGGAAAAGATAAAACGACGTTGATCATTGAGAAAGCCCAATACAAAGACTCTGGAATGTATATATGCGAGGCGTACAACAACGTCACTGGCAAGAGAGTGTCCTCCTCCCCTCACACTCTCAGTGTCAAAGGTGAGCTCAGTTTCTGCAACTTATTTATTTCTTTTTATTTCCTTTTTGTATCCTGGAGTATCTCGTATGAGGTAATTTCTTATAAGGAGTCCTATAAGAGGATGGCATGATAAAGCAAGATTCCGCATAGATATTCAATCTATGACTGTTTAAGATTTTTGTACAATAAAAATGAAAACAATAGGTCCATCACTGCTAAATCCAAGAAATTCAATGGAGCTTTTTTTCAAATTTCTTTGCCTGTTTGTATTTTGTAAAGCATTTGAATGTGGAAAATTTGTTTATTTTTACGACAGAGGAACTTATGTGTCTGTTAATCAGAAATGGGGCTGATTTATATTTGAAGTTACTGTAAGACCATGAAAAAAGAATTTAAATTTTTTATCTTTCATTGATGAAGAACATGAAGGGCTGAAAATACTACTGTTGTAAAATGTTGTGTCCCATTAGCCAATGACTACCAAACCACTACCAACATGAGTGAGAGCCGATGATTTTAAGGTTCACCAGTTTCTCTGGTGTTGCTTTGAGGCAGGGATTAAATGACGAGTTTGTGTTCATGACCAAACTGAAATTACTGAAAAAGTTTTCCTAATGATTTTCATCTTGATTGGAAGGGCGTGCCTCCGTAGATGATTGTGTCATCTGCATAAAAATGCATCTTGGCTTGATGTAATCACCGTCTTTACTCATTTATGAAAGCAAAAACTAAAATGGGGCCAAAGTAAATCTAAATAGATTTATTGCCACATACACAATTTGTAGTATTGAAAGTATAAACTGTATTAACTGCATGATATTCTATTAGATAAAGGATGTAAGCACAAACTCAAAGCTCTCAACTCCATTTACGGTTCATTTAAAGTATAATTTAAATTAACCTAAATCTGCTGAGAACAGAGGCAGAGCCGTCTGCTAGCACTTCTCACCAATACGACAACTTAACTTTGTTTATTGTATTTCACAGAGCAAAAGAAACCTGACCAGTTCTGGACTGGTTCTTTCAGGTTTTATACCTATGCTAGCTAAGTATTGAATTCCAAACAACACTGACTTCAGGCTTTTTTCTGTTTGTACACATCCCATTTATCTACTGTGAATATTTATTTATTTGTTACAAAATTTCTGACAATTTCAAATTCAACCACGTGTAAAAACACCCACTTGAAAGAAAGTCTGATATATGGACGTCCAATCTTTACCAAAAAGAAAAGGGCCAAAAGCAACAGCAAAAAAACAAAAGGGATGTTTTCCCCACATGGCAACTGCTTGGTAGTGTCTTCTACCATCATTGGCACATCCATGAAGGTGAAAGAAAATCTGACGTATCCGCCATGGTCGTCTTCTCTTTTGTCACACTGGAATACAGCTTTACCTTTCTGTTGTATTATTAAGTTGATGCATTTGACTTTTGGAGATTTACTTTATATGCATTAGTAATAATTTCCATACAAGTAACTGTACCTCTTATACCTGTTAGGACTTGTTAGGATTTCTCCTCTATGGTTTCTGCCCAGTGAAATGAGTGTTAATAACCAGAATAACATACAGAACACGGTTTTAATAGACATGTGCTTCCCAGAATGTTATGTGAAAAATGACTTAAAACAATGCTTTTTTTAAATTTTTGCAGAGGAAATCTATGAAGGCCTCTCAGATGGCGCCATCGCTGGAATCGTCATCGCCTGCCTGGTTGCGGTTGGAGCCGTCATTGGCTTATTCTTTTACTGCCAGAAGAAAGTACCGTAAGTATTCTCTTTCTACATCTCATGCATGGCTTTTAATTTGGCCTTTACTGGAGCAAACAGGGGACAAAGGACATTTTAAACACATTGACTGGTTTTGTTGGGCAGTTAAACTAAAGTACAAGTGTTGTGTGTTTTTGCCCAGTATTACCTAAACCAGACCTTTCCTGTGAGGTAGATTTGGTCTTTTTTTGGCTGATCTTGGCAGGATTTCACCCTACACCTCATTCTAAAGATGTTTGATGGAGTTGAGGTCAGGCATGCTGTGTAGGTCCACATGAACCCTGATATCCATGCAGAAAAAGAAACACACACACACACACACCTTTTTCTAGTAAGCTTCCTGCTTCTGAATCCAAGAAACCAAGTCAGACCAGGATGAATGGACCCACAAGCGGCCACACACAAAACCAACTCAGAAGTGGGTTGTTTTTGTCTTTGGTCTGATTTTCTTACTTCTTTTGTCTCTAGAAATGGAAGCTATTGAGTTTCTTTCCTTCTATGAACAATGATAGGTATTTTCAAAAACATTTTCTTTAGCTCACAGTGTAAAAATGTGTCTTCATTAAGCCTCTTTGTGTCTCCATGCTTCTTGATCATGTGACCACTTTATGACCTTCTACCACATTCCTTCCATTCTTCTCACTTCTTGGCATCTTGGGACACATCTGACTGATGTACACACATTAACACACACTGTGAAGCTGCCAAACAATTGTCACATTCAAACCGTTTTTTACAACACATGCCAAGGCAAATTCCTTCAATGCACTGAAAATGTTTCAACACTTCATTCAGTTATTGCATTAAATGTGAATACGAGAATGAGAATAAGCAGCACTATTTTATGCAGGAGATATGATTACAGTTAAGGCAAGTTTTTTTGTAAAGCACATTTCATGTACAAGACAAGTCAAAGTGATTTACATAAAACATTAAATGCATCACAGCTGCATTTGTAAAGGTAATTTAATATTACCTTACCATAAAGTTTGAAAATTCTAGCTCAAATGACACAATATAGTTATAGATTTAGTTTTGTGAAATCACTGAGTGCGATCAGTCGAGCTCAGTGTCAGTAAGATTTACTTTGGCAATAAAAGGGATGGGCAACCTCTTGTAATTTCTTACAGCTCCTACAGTCACTGAAGCTAGGAGACTTCCTGTGAAACCAACAGAAGCATTTATGTTGAGCAACAGAGTGAGAACGTAGTTTCATTCCTGAATTACACATTCCTTATATTTAGAAGTGATGATGATGTTGCATCACATCCTGTTGCATTTTTATGCACTGTGGAGCACATCCTGCTGTGGAGGCTATCATCCAGAAACGGCAAACAAATGAGTCAGAAACAGAAATCCGCATTCAACCATGAGTTTAAGAACGTTGGATCAGCTGCAGCTGTGGTTGGGAAAAGTCATTTGGCTCTGCCCTCAGACGGTTTGACAGAAAGCAAGCATGAGCGATGACACTCTGAACTACTTTTCTGAACTTTACCGGGTTTTCATGAAGAAATGCTTACAGAAGCCAGACAAAAAAGGTGGTGCTCCCAGGCAGCACCCTGTGGTGGCTCATATCCTAGAAAATGATATATGGACACACCTTGTTCTTCTATAAAATAGTCTTCCACCTGAACCACTTTTTTTTTATTATAAGTTTTTATTTTTATTATGAAAACAAAATGCTTTCTTCAAACGTCTTTAAATTGCACAGCAAATGACAATATTACATCAGATGTTTATTAAATGGAATATTTAATTATATGGACCGTAGTGGCTTCTAGTGATTATCCAGGAAAATAAAGAAATCTTCCATGCTCCAGAGACTTTATAGGCAACTTTGAAAACTATAGTAAGGGGAAATTCAACTTGACTTGTTGGTTGAAGCGTACGGCCGATACTGGCACAACTGGTTCTTCTAGTGAGCGGGAGTTCCAGCGAACAAACTAATAAACAGGTATGGAGTGCACATGTACTCCCAATCTAAATGTATTCTTAGGATACTATTTGAGTTTTTCTGTCAAGATTTAATATCTTTTGTGAGACTTAAATAGTGATGTAGCTTCAGAAAGAGCAGGGAACTTCTCTCACTCATTTCCTTAAACCAAACCGTTCCCCTCCCCCCACCTCGACTTTTAACACTCTTTTGTCAGTCTCATGTGATGCGAGAGGTCATCAGGTATCAGGTGAAGGGAGCGTTTCGCTGTAGAGCGCCGTCATTTGGCCCAGAGGCCTCGGAAATCTTCGCCCGTTGGTCCAGCTGTCATTTCTGTGTTCCTCGCTGTCAGAGGGTGTCGGCAGCGCAGACAGAAGGACTTTGTTCTGCAGAGAGCCTCCATGTTGGGGATGTTCTGGGGAAGTTAAGCGCTGAGAGCAACACAGTGGAGCAGAAGTTTAGGAGAAATAGGAGTTTCCCCCAGCTCGTTTAACCCTGTTTTTTCTGTAGATATGAGCTCATTCCTGACTAACATGGATGATGAATCTATGGTTTTAATTAAAACAATGTAAGTCACTTAATGTGAACACTTGTGTCACTCCTGGTTTCATGCAGGAATGATGGCTCTGTTTCCAGGCTTTATTCTGAGAGACTTTCATCTAATCTTTTAAAAGTAACTGCACCAGTTCATGTAGCGCTGTAGCATAGTTACCACGGCGATATTCCTGGTCAGCCTGCTTTGCGATGCAGGACTTAAACCATAGCTAAGTAATCCTACTACGAAGGCTCAAGCGGCACAGCAGATTGGTCTGTTGACTTTTAGCAAACAGTGACACATGAGAGCTTTCTGTGAAGTGAAGGAAATTAAAGAAGTTGGTCGAAGAGGAGGAGAGGGAGATAGACACGGAAGGCAGGAAATTATCTGCTGCATTCAAGCTTCTCCAGACAACCAAAGCACTCACTCACTCAGAAATGTAAAGAAAAGACAGGCGGTGTTGACAGCAGATAAAGATGCAAGATGACAGACGTATGAGTGTGGAGAACCTGCGCTACCAGTGCAGCTGTTTTTCAGAGGTTTATCAGCAAACTTCTAGCTGGAAATTTTGATTTTTATATTTTTTTTTTAAATGAAAGATTCAAAGATTTATTTTTCAGCTTCTGCTGCATCTTCATTGAGTTGAAACCCTTAAAGCTTTGTCAGATTTTTCAGTTTAATCTGTGATTTCCTTGTTAACAATCTCAAGTACACACCCTGATTAGCAGTCTGATTCAGTCTCAACACTCTGCTCATTCCTGTCTCTCTGTTGTTCTATCTCTAAACATTAATCTTTAAGAGCAGCTCATAAAGGTATAGCTTAATTTTTAACAGACGAATATCACAGTTCTTAATCAACAATAGAGAAAAACATAAAAATGAAAAAGATGATATTGGTTTATGCTTTGTTTGGAGCAGCAACACATTGGTGTGAGATGTAGTTTGGGGTAATAAAGGAGCAGGTATTGATTGAAGTGTTTTGGATAGACACTGGTGCAGTCCTGTAACATATTGGATTTATGGGATTTAAACACATACAAGACAATTGGTGTCAAGAGGAAAAATGCAAAACATCACAAGCTTCCAAAGACTTAAGTCAATGTTGCTCAAGCCTCATTTTTCAACTTTACACCAGCCCCTCCAGGCAATCAAAAACCTGGATTTTATGGGGACTAAGCTCTGAGATGTGTTGCTGATTTATTTGCTTGTGCGTAAAGATTCTTGAAAGACGCGCTTTTTTTCTCAGTGATGTGCCCCCCTGTAGACGCTAAAGCAGCACCCGTTTTGCATCCTACCTGTACTGCTCTCTCCAGACTCTCCAAACCGGTCTTATCTTGACTTGTGTCTTATCTCTTTTGTTTTCCCTCTTCCTCCGATAATGTCTTCTAACGCTTCGTTGGTGAAGCTGAGCGTTTAAAACGGCCGTTGTTTACATCGTGCTAGTATGCAGGGCCTGAACTGTAGCTCCATAATAGAGGAACTTGTGCTATCAGAGCACGGGTGCCTCGTTCTACCTTCTGCAAACACTTGAAGACTCATATCTTAGGATAACACCTATTTCCCTACATCTCAAACACCCTAACACACCTTACCTGTCGGCACTTGCTCTTCTGTACTTGCTCTATAATCTCTCACTTATTTACAGTAGAATAACATAAAGTTAGCGAGCCACTCCAGATAAAAATGTCTACATGACTAAATGTGTATGTAAAGAATGATCTGAGGATTAGAAACTGAACGGGAGCTCACACCACTGGTGATGAGAATCTGTGAAGTACACCCAAATAAGTCAAATGGTTTTAAATAGTACTTTCAGTTCAGAGCACACGAAAGCAACAGTATATCAAAATAAAGATCTTTTTCTCTGATAAATAAACAGCTCTGAAAGAGAAAATGGTCATTCCAGGTGTGGGTAAAGTAAGATAGCCTGCAAAGAACCAACCTCTTGGATTTAAAAGAACAATATGAAAATGACTAATATCAAACATGCAGATACACATCTTAGAAAAATTGCATGTCGGTAAATTACAAGATTTGATAGATATAATCAGTAAACAAATTGCCCACATTTTTCCAAGAAGCAGCTGCTATTTCGTGCAAACCGAAAAACCAAGACGATAGTTTTCTGTACGAGCGGAAAACATGTTTTTATTATAGGTTTTAAAGCCTGTGCCTGTGAAAACAAGTGATTTCAAAAATTCCCCAACACTACCTACTATTAATGTGTAAAGCTGAGTATTACTAAAGCCCGAAATGCTGAAGCATAATTTACTTCTTATTTTTCACACTTTTTCTTATATATTTGCTTTTTCTTCTTGGTTTATTTATTCTCTTGTTCAGTAGTTTTCTGTCAGTTTCAGCTACAACCAAAATGAGGTGTGACTACAATCTTGAATGCCACCTCAAATAAGTGCAGAGTACTTGATGTTCTTCACTTCTTGTACAGTAGACATGTGTGTTACAGCCAGGTCTTTATATCTAATAGGCACTTTTCTAAGTTTGACTTATTTTTCTTATGAGTTCTGAAATTACACACACAAATGCATCATTTCTACAAACTAGGCGGCCAGTGTTCCTGTTGTAAGTTTCTTAGAATGCATTGAGAAGGTTAAGGGGTTAGGAGGCCACACTGTCCCAGAGAAAATGAGACGCTGAGCTCTTTCAGCACTGCATTAAATGAAACTCCTCCTTAGTTTAAACAGATAAAACTCATGTTCATTTTTCATTTACGAAAGATTAGCATGCATGTGTCACACAAGAACTTACTGATCATTCCAAATCCATGGGAAATGTTTGATCCACATCAGCAAAAAGCCTACTCTATTAGGGCTTGGTTTAAACAAATCGATTAATCGATTAAAATCGATTCAAGAATAAAAATCAATAATCGATTCATAAAATGCCAAAATCAATTTTTTTTTTTAAAGAAAAAAAGCTTAGTTTTTATTTGGCCATTCTTTTTTATAGTGTTTCTGTTAACACTGTATTCTGTTTAACATGTAAGACTGGTTATTTTAAAAAATGTTAGTTATGGGTGTGACATGCCATGCTATTGTTATTTTAGTGAATATATTATATAAAAGTTATTTTTAGTTTTCAACTTTGTTAGCGTAAATATGAGCATTTGATTTTATAAAATATAATGGATTTGTAGGATTTTAATGTAACAGTGTAGCAGTGCTGCTTACACTCTTTCAGTCACTGCTGCGTATCACTACAGGTGAACTAGTATTCAGTCATATTGATAAAACAACTACAGCAGCATATAAACAATAAGCTTCGCTTCAGCCAAGCAGAACTAAGGCAGAGGGAAGTAAGCAATACGGTGTGAATTTATGAGGAACTAGTCAACATCTTTGATTTTAGTCCTGCTCCCAGTTTTGTTCAGAGTTTCCACTCTCCACACACACATACACACACATACACACATCCTCTTCTAGGATTAGGTCGGTGTTTGTGGGTTTAGTTCCTTTAAAAAAACCATGTGACTTCTTTCCTCCACTCTGAGCTGACAGTCACAGTTGGGTTTGGCTGGATGCTGCTGCTGGTTGGTGGGAGGCGTTAAAGGGGGTACAGTTCATACTGGTCCACACCGTTTGGGAATTTATCTTGCAAATTCAAATTTGAATGACAAGGCTAATTTAGTTATTGTCCAGTCACCCTCATCCAGCAGTTCATATGTCAATTTCAGTGGAATTCATTTAGCCACAATTAAAAAAAAATCCAGATTTTATTCATGAAGCACTGAAACTTAATCAAAATTCATTTGGTTAGGGCTATAATGCTTTCAGCCTCATAGCCTTAATTCATCAAATAGATGTGGTCAAACAGTAATAAACGTCATAAATCATTTGATCGAATTAGTTATCTTAAAGAAAATCTGATAAATTCACTTCTTAGTTTTTTGTTTGTGTAATCTAATATTCATCATACACTTCTAAACATTGTAGCTTGCAAACCTTTTGTAATTATTGGAACCACCTAAACAAAAACATTTTTTCTTCATGTATTCTTCTCTATTTTCTTTGCTCGATGTGAGTACATTCTGTACTAAGGAAGTACTGAGTGTTCAAAGTAGTCGGCCATGTTGCTTTGCAGACTGTTGGAAATATTTGCTTGTTTGTAGCTGGAAGGGAATCAGTCGGCACCTCTGGCAGACTGTGGTCAGATCCTTGTCTCCTCAGTGGTTTCAGTTACGAAGAGCAGCTGCTTTTATGTGTATAGGAGATTTTTAAATTGGATCTCATGAATCAGCCGTAAAAAGTTCTGGCCTAAATGTTATTTACTTTTTTTGCAAACCAAACTGTTCAGAAAAAAATTATGACATCCAGTTCGACAAACATAAAAAAGAATCCAAAAGAAATCCTAGTTATCGTTTTCTAAGATGCCGTTTTCATCCAAGAGCAGAGAAATGTTTAATGTGGAAGCAGTCCCACCTCCTCTCTACAGACATCAAACATCTATCCTCTATCTCTTCCCTTTGACACTACAATCAGATTTAAAAAGAAAAAAGCTACAATGTGGGAAAACCCATTCCCGACACGCCCCCTTCAGCCATGATTACTAGTATGGAGCGCTTTTTATCCCACCCACAGTGTTTTATCTGTAGCTGCTTCTGATGGGAAAGAACGAGCTTCAGTTTCAACTTGTTTTTTATGGAGATGACAACATTTTATTTCAACAAGATGAACTCGAGCAAAGTGTTTCTTTTCTGTTTAACGCTTCTTTTTTATTGACCTTGTCGTTTAGTAACAGGTTAAGCAACATGTCTGTTAAAATGTGTTTTCCTGAGACATTTCTGATACTCCACTTTTGTTACTTATTTTAGGGATTAATCTGACTGCATGCACAGCGATAGGGATATCCTGCAGCAGCCTAACCTTTATCCTGGATCCAGCCATGTACTCTGAGTCACACAGAGCACACAAAAAAAAAAATCTTTTCTGTAACTAAAATGTTATCAAATCATTTCAGATTTCTCGCATATCTTTTATGAAGCTACTGGCCTCCCTTGTGTATCGTTGGAAGTTAGTTTTTTTTGCTGCCTTCACAGGGCGAGGCCTGGGCTAAAAGAGAATGGCAGGAATGTTACTGTCATGTCTGCACTCGTTTTCCTCGTGTGTCGCTGCCTGTCAGCTCATCCTTCAGTTTCTTTTTCATCTTCTTTATTTTTCTACATAATCCAGCTGCAGTGGTCGCTCTTTTTTTCTCCTTTTCTTCTTGGAATTTTCACCTTCTCCACACTGTGATGTTTGATTGCCGCTTTGTGAAGCGTTTTAAATAAAGACGAATGATTTATTAGGTGCTGGGTGACAAATAAAGAAGAATTAAGGAACAAATCTTTAGATCCTCTCATACAAAAGAAAATCAGAGTAAGGGTGTACTTTACTGAGAGGAGTTAAAGGGGTTAAGGCTTCCTCTTTTACTGTCTTTGATGCTGCTTTTTTAAATAATACATTCATTGAAATATTTGTAATTGAGCTCAAAGAAATACATATTCTTTTACCAATAATATGCTAGCTATTAGTCACCATGATACAGGATGTCAGGAGGGATATTTAGCTGTTTTTGTTTTTGTTTAAGCCTCGTAAAACTGAACAGATTTGAGGTTTTCAACTGGTGATTATCCCAAATAATTCATATAAGGAGGCACTGCAGTAGAACTTTAAAGTGCTTCTCCCACAGTTACTCAAGATTTGATTCTAGACTTGTTTTTTGTAGATGAATTTATGAGATCCATAAATTCCTGTACATGAGAATACAGTCAGCAGCTTCAGGCAAACAAAGCGCTCCACGTCTTTCATATTTGTAGACGGTTTATAGTGTCCGTGTTTGTTCCAGCATGAATACTCACCTCACCTTAAATTTAATTATATACAAAGGTACAGGCAACATGACGGTGTTAGAATATAGATTTATTTTCCTCTTTCATATTTCCGAATCCTGTTTGTTTGTTCACTCTTATCAGCAGCCAAAAGAAAAAAGTCTCAGTTTCAGTGATAAGACTCGGTGAGTCAACAAAGAGGTATTTTCAGCGGCTGGGCGGATGTTTGCTCTTAAAGATCCATCCGTGACTCGCTAAATGTTCACTCGAGTCCCACAGTTGGTTATGTTAGAGGTAAATGGAAATGTGTTGGACACAGTGGCAGATTTCATGGTCTGTGGCCGAATTGTCAGGAAAATTAACCTGACAGTTGTTTGTTCCTGTTTTCTTAAACTGACTCTTTATGACAGTCAGGCAGTTTGCAGTGAAGTGGTCTGTATTTTTTTTGTCAGTTGGAGGAAGCGTGGCTGCTGACTCTGTAATTTGTACCATTTTAATGTGACAACAGTAACATGTTTGTACGTAAGTGTTTGAGGTAATTACACACAGGCTGAACATACAGTATGTGAAATTCTTGTGATGGTCGTCATTCTTGCTGTCATGCTGCTAAAGGGGGAGAAGACCAAAAATCTGCCTTACCTGTACGAAAGTGTCCTGTTGCTTTATGGTCATGTTTTTTAGATGGACCAAAGTGAAGATTTTTATGTCTAAAATGTGAATCTGTTAGTAAAAATAGGTGTCATTAACATTTTGCAGTTTATTTATACGGTTACTCAGGTCTTGGATTTAACTTGCCTGGCGCTTTTTCTGACTTTTAGAAAATTTAAAGGTGCACCATGTAACAAAATCAAAGATCAATGACAGAAAAATGTAATATATCATTAAAAACTGTAATTCTATTAGTACCTAACCACTTTAGATAACTGTTGTGTTTATTTTTCTCTCAGAGTGAGCCATTTATATCTACTTGCTGTGGGTTCACATGCATGGCAGCTGTCAGACTTGTGCCATCACTTTCACTATGATTTCAGAATGGACAAATAGCTGTATGAAGTGAGAGTTCTGACCCTTTAAAGTGTAGTACCAACTGTGTTTGACAAGTTCTAGAGCACGGTTTGGGATGACTAATGCCTTAAAAGGACCAAAGCAGAAGAAAATACACATAAACAAGGTTCTGAAAAAAAAAAGAAAATTATGTTGCGAATGTTTGATGTTGGCAGCCGATGCTGATTGTTTATCTATAACTCTTCTTATCATTTGAAGGAACTTCTATGCCGAAGGAACTTGGCTCTTCATAAAAAGGAATGAGCTATTCTGAAAACATGATTTGTCAATATTTGGTTGGTTTCAAAGGAATCTCAAGAATTACTACTTGTTTGTACAAACAGTGATGGAGGAACAGGTCAACCAGAGCTCACATGTTGATGACTTATTGCTTATAAGTTGAGTATTACTCTGTGTTCCGTGTGACTGATGGTGTTGGCCCGTTTTGATTCCCTGAAAGGTTTGAAGTGTTTAAAGTTCTTTTCAGTGTATGTTTGCAGCTTTTAACTCAGTTTTAGTTTCAGTTTTAGCTTTTGAGGCATTTTGTTTCCTTCCTCTGTGGTGATAATGCACACCGAAACAAGATGTAAACAGTGAAACGGAATCTCTGTTTGTCATGATGTTTGCGGCATCTGAAAAGTACATGAAGAGTGGCGTCCACAGATTTCACATCCATGTCCGACTTTACCAAACTTCTCATATTTACTGTATCCATGGCTGATTTAGCCACTGGTTGACATTTGAAAACACATTCTCTGTTATTTCGGCTGAAGTCAAAGGTTGTGCAGCGGTCATCATTCCTCCCAATCATCCAGCTAAATGTTGCGTTTTCAGAGCTAATCATTGTTTTTCTGTGTCCTTATGATTTTCCAGGGCAGAGTCACCGTACTGAAGATGCTCCTTCACACTGCTGGTAAGTCTCACTGATTACATGATGTCACATACACACAAGCATTTTTAGCCGAAGGGAATGGCTGAGCAACATGTAGTTTGGGCTGATGCAAGGAAATTACACATTTGAAATGTGACATCATGCACACACGATGTTCATTTCCAAGCACTGTTATCCAGGTAACAGTCTGACCAGACAAGATAACCCCTCAGATAAAGAAAAAAATCCCTACCTGCATTTTTTCTTTTTATTTGGGATGATAAAAACAAGAATCAATGATCATCATTCACCAGACCATCCATGTCTTCCAAACAAATTGTTCCTAAATACTACGTACAGTAGGACATTTTTCAAAGATCGTTGCATCCATAAGATCTTCTTTCTTGACATGTTTGAACAAGGGTTTCTGTGGAAAAAAAAAACGTAAACAGATTTAGGAAGAATCAGAAAAAGACATCGTTGAATGACACCAAATGTTTTTTGCATGCAGCAAAGGGGTCATAGCTTCCTGTGTGTGTGTGTGTGCGTGCGTGCGTGTGCGCGTGTGTTTATGTTGGAGCATTGGCATTTGCTTTGATCCCTACTGCGAAACATTTGTGTTTTCTTTGCTCTGAATACATAAAGGCAAGGAGAGAAACAGAAACTGCAAAGGTTAAAATGCGTGAAGACCTCAGAATATTTCCATGGAAGTGATTGAAATATTCTCTAGGATTACATCTGCTTCTGTTATGGAAACAAAGCCAAGAAAACTCAGAATTTCAAATAAACCCCTCAACTTTATGAACCAATCCACACACGCATACACACACGCACACACACACACACGTGTGCACACTGATCTGAACTCTCTTTGCCACATCGGATAGAACAGCCACAGCCGTTGAACCAAATTCATCCTGTGTGCCGCTGACTTTCTGCAGCATGAAACAGCTATGTGGCTTCCTTTCAAGTCCTCAATACACAGGACTTAACTGTCAAGTGCATCATGGCTCCAGTTTTATCAGAGGCTCCTGGAAACCCTACGGAAACATCAGTGGGCCACACATCTCGCATGTGGATCTTGCTCTCCTCTTATTGATGGCATTTCTGAGCTTTTGGGAACTGCAGCACTGTCGCCTGACAAACTTGCTTAGTTTGAAGTAGTTCTGCTGGCATATATGCGTGGGTGGCAGCCCGCACAGCTCTGGTGGTATTGTAGAGTGAGGGCCACTTTATGCATTTGCAGAGGTTAACTAGAAATGCACGAGATCCGCAGCTACACCTTAGGGCAGTTGTTTCCAAATTGTGGGTCAGGAGTGGGTCGTGACAGCATTTTAGGGGGTCAGCAGGTAATTATAAAAAATGTATTATCA
>JAVQJG010284661.1:0-13249 GCA_036024015.1 Craterocephalus amniculus | reverse complement strand
GTGTGATTTTACAAAGATGTGAATTTACAATTTTTTGTTTATGCACAACTTTATATGATTATGCACGGTTGTGGTTTTGTGCACACAAATTCTAATTGACAGCTATCTTACACCATATTATATGGGCATGGACTGGTTCTGCTGTGTTTCACAAGGAAAAAGTAACTAAAAGCGCAGCTTCAAACTGACCCAGCTCACCTTTGTTGAAAAGCTCATAGCTTTTACCTACAGAGAGGCCTTAGTAAAAACTGAGAGGTCACAGCTGACTTTATTTAAGTGGGTCACAAATTCGGTGGGGGCACCGCTGCAGGAGATGTTATGTTGGGCAAGTGGAGGGCAGGCCAGTAAGTCTCATATTCTGTACAGAAACCATGTCTAGATCCAAGTTTTTGCCAATTTTCCATCATTATCTTTCTGGCCATTGGTTAAAAGTAAACAAGGTGTGGGGTAAAGTATACGAAAAGATGCATAACAAATGTATGGAGTGAAAGGATTAGACAGAAAAAAAGTGGTTTAATATCCAGAAACATAATTGAGCTCTTAAAAAAGGAGCAAATTTCTATCTCAGTGTGTGTTTGTGCGTCACAAACCTGAGTCTCATAACGCCGTCTAGTGCTAGCAGAAACTTTCTCTGGGCTAATGACGTTCACGTTCATGTTTGTCGTGCTGCTGCTCCCATGCTGCTCCGAAGAGCCTGGAGACATTTTGCCACAATTACCCAGTTATAAAACCACAAGTCAGAGGTACATCTAAAAGGCAAGCACAAATATCTGAAACATTCTCTTGTCCAACTTCTTTTCCGTTAAATTAAAACCTCCGCTGCCAAAGCTTGTGAGAAATCTAACACCTCAGCTCATTTTTCTGTGGCAGTATTTGCTCGTCCATCTCGATAAATTAGGTAAACACAGCATATTTTTATAGCATTTAGCATTTAACTGTATGAACTGTATGAAAACAGTAGTGTGCTTGTTTTATGCTCCTGTAAGACGTTACGCTCACAAAGAAGCCGATGTGTAGCGACGGTTCTCAGTACCTGTGTTGTTGAGCTGCGACCCTTTCGGGTTCTGAAGGGTCATGCTTTCAGAGTTTTCTCTGCAGGGACACAAGGATGACATTCATAAGAACAACCCCCAGACTTGGTTCCCAGACATCTGAACAGCACATCACACAAAATGTTTTTACCTGCTGTTTCTCTCGTCAAAGAATTTGGTCCGGCATTTCTGAATGATGTGGTCCACCAAGTCCGACTCTGGAATTCGTTTCTCTGACTGCCTGTCCTTCTCAAAGGATTTTACCTTAGGGAACACAATCTCTTTTACATATGCTGGTAGATATGGCATTTCAATAACCGCATCTTAGAGAAAGAGTCCACTATTATCTTTATTATACAGGAAGACAGCAGATAGAAGTCATTTATTGTGAAGCTTGTCACTGCGTATGTACATGTAAATAAACTCAGATGTCTGAGGAGTTCTCTGGACGGAAATGAAAATCTGTTCACCTTCACATATTGTCCTTCTTTGTCAGACACGAGGACCATGCATGTGATGCCCGCCAGCCTGCAGTGATCCAACAGCGTCTCCTGAGACTGAACATACAAAATGAAAAAAAATAATTTTATACTATTCAAAGGTGGCGCTTGAGGGCGCTGTCCAGTGTGGCCTTTCTGGCCTCTGGATTTCAGAGAACTACAAGCCGCTGACAGCTCGGAGCCCTCAGACAAGATTTTTCGAATGCTTTCTTCCAGAATTACTGCAGTATCGCAAATCAACTTATAAATACATCGAAATTACACAATTAAAGTGTCATATTTCCCCATTTCAGCTGTGACTGACCTGGTTGCTGAAAGATTGAAGAAAACGTTGATTAGAAACATCTTAGGTAAAATGTGAAGGCAAAAAAATTTAGAGTTTCTACTGCAGCATTTGTTGACTTTAAATCAAGTTAAAGTATCACTTAAAATCAAAGGAACTGACAGCCAGCTGGAACTTGAGACCAAAACTTATGTAAATTCAGAAAATGCACTCAACCGTGATGGTGAGTGTGTATGCATACATCTGTGTTAGCCCAATTTCTTCTCATTAACTTCAGTTTGGCTCTCCCTTTTGGATTTGCTAGTACGGGTGTAGAACAAAACCTGCAGTGTGTTTGGATAAACGTGAGCCAGTTTGCCCTGTCCTCATGTAAGCTTTCACACTTCCTCTTTTCTTGCAACTTTCTTCCTGTCAGATCGAATCATGTCAAAGGTAAGCTCCTTCCCGGGGCAGATGGGCAGCTTGGGGTCTTTGCTGACGGCATGTGGAAGGTGTTCACCATATTTGGTTAATAAAAGCTAAAAGAGTGGAACCGTCTCCTGGGGATGAATTAAAGGCTGTCTGTTAAGACGCCAGAATGTGAACAGCTAACAAAAGTCAGGAGAGGGGGAGTGATGGGTGAAAAGGTCTGAACGAGGTATCCTGACCATCTTTTCACTGGCTGAAAAGCACCGATCTGCTTACATAAACAACAAAAACACACTCAAAACACTCCTGATAATTTGGAGCTTAATGACTTAATGGCTTGTTTTTAGCAGGACCAAAACACTCATAATTGCCTCTGAGGACTCTGGGGAAATAGCGGTGGCCAAATGCTCGTGTCCTGTGCAACTAACAATGAGTGCCATTAAAGCAAACAGGCATTGCAGAGGTGGAGAATTAAAACAACAATAGCTTTTATGAGCAGGGGAGGAAAAAAACAGGAGGACATTAAAACGCTGGCACACGGATGTGGCAGGGAGGCAGTTTACACAAACAGGGCTGAGATTGGTCTGTCACATTAACATGAAGAATGTGACAGAGGCACGACATCAGAAGTTTTGCACCAGATGATAAAAAGCTTCTCTTTGAGAGGACTGATGTCAGCTTGGCTATCCTCCATCAACAGCACCATTATTGCCAGCGAGAACTCACCAAAAGACTTTATAAGAAGTGTGTCTCGCAAACGCCTCAAACAGTTATTTATAACAGAAATGATGGTGCAGTGTAATGTGAGTTTACCTTTTTCAAATGCAACATTTCTGACACCATCTCTAAAGGTCTGCAGCTGCTAACGAGCAGCATTTAGCTCAAGAAAAGGACCTGAGTGTTGCCCTCTGTGGGAGGGATGAGGTTACTACAAGATCAGAGGTGCTCAGAAAGTTCAGCGTTTTAATGGTTCCCACAATCCAACAAAAAAGGATTAAATCTGAGATGTTGTTTAGTGTAGGCAAACCAGGGCTCAGCTACATCGAGGGTAAACACGTCCTCAATGAAACCTCTTTACTTTATGCTTTCATTAGGTATGCAGACGTTTCCGCTTTACAAATCAAAAAGAAATATTAGAAAATTAACTGGGACCGAGGCAGAGATTACTCAGGTCCCTTAAAGGCTCAGAGTGAGAATTCATTCATCTTAAAACACATCGTACAAATACTTTCTTTGTTTTTTTCCAAGTCAGATTCTATTAAGCGCTAACAAAATTCAGCATGACATCAAACTTCAACTAATTTTGGTGATCACAATGAGCTTCATGCCTAAGAATAAAATGCCATGACAGGCATTAATCAAAACCAATATACGTGTGTGTAGTTTTTTACTCCACAGCAACTTTAAATATGTTTAATAAAAAGCAAGTTAAAAACTAAATCCATAGTCCGGACCTAACTTAAACACTCTTAAAGAACTCTCATCTGCTAGCAACACAAAAGTGTAACAGTTTTAAAAATACTTTCTGAAATGTCTAATAGATATTTTCTCAGCCATTACATCATCAACTGATACTACCTCTGCCAATAGCATTACACTATCGAAGTTATTTAAAAAAGCTGGTGATAATATGAAAATATAAAATAGGAAATAAGTTACAACCAAGCTACAATAAATGCAACAAAGAAGGAAATTAATTAGTTTTGCAAGTACTTAGTGGAATACACTGTGTATTTTAATGCTGCTTATTTGCTTGTGAAAGTAATACATGTTGTAATATTTGCCTTTTACCATGGCAACATTAACTCCTGCATCTAAAAAAGATCTTTTATATTCCCATTTTTATTTCAAAAAGTGATGATTTCCTGGAAATCAAGACTTCTAAATGTTTCATTACAGGCTGCATATGGGGGATTTTCTTGGTGACACATTTATTTGTTTAAGGTCAAGGACATAATAAACCCTGATCGCTCTGACAGGTTGAGGCTATTTAAAGGTGACGCCTCACCCCACAAGCAAACCTTTTTCCCTCCATTTAAAAGATATACTCCTCCCTCGCCGCTCATTATCACCTCTTGGTAGGCATGAGTCAGCGACCGGAAAAGGAGTAAATTCAAGATGTGCAGCTGATGTGGAAAAGTGACGTCATATGTCTGATTTTAGACAAGTAAATATAGACAACAACAGTTTCCCACTATTCTAATTTGAAAAATCAGCTCCTTTTGGTTTTCCAGGGGGAAGATAATCATGCTGCTGACCTGTGAGACATCGTAGGCGATGTCTGCAGAGAGGCCGGTGCTCCACAGCTTCTGGACAGCATTAATGGCTCTGGACATTGAAGAATGTCCTACAGGGACCACCAGAGCATCACAGGAACTCACTGTTGGCTGATGCAAAGAACAATAAATACAATTACACCCCTTCAAAAACTATAAATAGAGAGAACTCTGCAGTTTAAAACACATGTGGATGATAAATTATTTCATTTAGGACAGTTTTGAGACTGAATCCAAAATTTTGAAAATAATGTGCCTCCAAAAATAACTCCATGGAGTCAAGAGCCACAGTGATCATAGTTATTAACATGTTTCTAAAAGTGGCTGTGTGGCAGCTAACTGCTGTAAAAAGGCATAATTAAATATGAAACTTTACCCGCCGCTTCTTCATTACAATAATTAAGAATGTCAAATCCCTGCGTGTCCCTGTGTGTGTGTGTGTGTCTCACTGGCTCCTCCATGTTGGCAATGGCAGCACAGACTTTGTCCAAAGCAACACTAGCTCCCACTGCACTGGGGACCAGCACCGTGGAGGCTGGCACTCGAAAATCTAGGATCTTAGTAGAACAAAAAAAGTCCAAATGAGTTCCATCACCAATGTAGGGTCATATGGAATAAACAGAGAAACACAAAGCAGCCTACACAGTTGTGTATATTGTGAATAAAATCTATTCGTTAACAATGATGAACTGATAATGTGCATTAATAACTTCATATCAGTTGATTCACTGGTTTTAATGTGTGGGTGGATGACTAAAACCCACCAAGTGGTCGTAGCGTCCTCCAGCAGCCACTATATCCGGTACAGTTCGCTTGCGTTTCTTAATGAAAGCCACAAACTGGAAGATGACTCCAGAGTGGTGCTGCACCTTATACACCAAACCCAAGTTGACCACCACCTACCAAGGAGATAAACTCACATTAAATACAAAGAAAACAAACAAACAAAAAAAAAAAGCTGCACCATGTTTTACACTTCCTCAGAATCCAAATCACCCTGAGTTTAACGCCCAGTCTGCGCAGGAGCACAGTGAGCTCCTCCAGGTCCTTCAGACCCTGCTTGGCCAGCTGGGTAACAGCCGTCTTCTGCTTGGTGAGGGATGTCAGAAGTGGTGCCAGTTCCTGTAGATTTCCCTTCTGTTCAATGTACTTGTACAATGTCTGCAGCTAAAATCAGGTGAGGAGGGATATCAGTGAGTACAAGTGTACCGCGACAGAATCAAGAATCTTTGGAGGCACCGAGTGAACACTTACACTGTTAGTTGAGAGGGAAAAATTGCAGAACTTTGCTTCCACCTCACGTTTGGTCAGCTTTTCACTCTGTAGCAAATACAGACATCGATAAAAAATGTGCCGAGGCTGATATCAGACAAGAACACAGCATATGGTCAAACCAGAAAGTCAATAAAACCCATGATGTGTGACCGGCACTGACCATGGCATCACAAAGTATGTTGGAGGCTTGGTTCAGTTTGTCCTCCGGGACACCACTGTGGAGAAGGATGGCCTTCAACAAGCTGGTGTGGTTCAAGTAGATATTATAGTTCCTTTCCTGCAGCCATAAACACACCTTTAACCCTCTCAGCTACAATTACAGTCAATACCAACTTCATCTCTGCCCAATAAGCACCACAACAAATAATAACTGTTATGTCCGGCTGCCCTCTCATTCTGTCTGGAACACGTATTCTTAAAAGCTTTTGTACAAAGAGCAAGGCAGTGGACAGGATCAGAGGCAGGATCTATGAGGGATGAGACAGAGGCTAGACCCAAGGTTGAATGGGTTCACAAAGCATCCAAAAAAGAGCTGTGACTGGAGACCGACGCAGCACTGGGATGGACAAGGACAGGAAATGGATTGAACTGGACGGGAGGGAAGGAACCGGACAAAGCTACGCACAGCAGAGATACAACACAAACAATAAATACAGTGTAAATCACTTAGGCTTACACATACTTTGGTATGTGGAGAATGTGGGCGGGAAGTAAAGGGGGAAAAAAAGGGTCAAGCTAGGCTGATGGCATTTGTAGGGAAATAAGAGGGAACGATACATCAGCTCAGACACTAACTGTTATGTTTTAATCACAGTAAATATGTTTGTTTGTTATTTATGTAGGTGTGTAACCTGTAGTGCTGGGAACTCCTGGACTATTTCAGAAATGGTGTAAATAGTCTCTGCATCAGGGAGCAGGCTGTTGGTGACGGGTGTGATGATGTCAAAGGCACATTCCAGGAGCTCCCTCGGGTGCGCACGATCCAGTTTCTTGGGGCGGAACACACGCTCAATGCTGTACCTTATGGGGAAAAAAATAGAATGTAACACACACTAACACTTTCTTCTGAAAATGAAAGGTAATTTTCACGGTAGAAAAAGAAAAAGCAGTCAGTTTGTCAGAATCCGTACCATTAAAATAAAAACACTTTAGATGTTTACAGAGATAGAATCCTTAACATAAGCAAAACAAGCAACACTTGTAATACTTCAAGTGTTCCAAGTATTAGAGCTGGTTCATTACAGCATTATATGTAATCATTACTTTAATCAAAAAGATAAAATCTTAACTTTTCCAATGAAATAAATTACTATTATTACAGTCATTATGACTGACTTATTTTTTTTCTAACATGCAGAGGGTGTTTGACACCATTGTGGTGATATAAGCAATATTTTTCTTGACAATTATATTTTCTGGATCACACCTTATTTTATTACAAGTATATATAATTCAGCATTAATAGGGCCTTCATAGTTGTCCAATACAAGCATTGATCCTGTTCTATTAACAGTGTGCATATAGGCTATAATATATAATATAACAGCATTGTCCTTACATTGTCCTTACAAGAGGACAATAATTAATAATAATTAGGAAATAATTTCTTACCAGTAAAAAATAACAGCCTCCTCTTTACAAGATTCTATCGTAAATGATGAGAAAATGATATCTTAAAGTCCACATAGTGTTCCTAAATGCTACTGCTGACAATTTGGGGTGTGCACATGTAAAGATGCCTCTCTGGGACATTTCTATTCATAAACGATTAAGTAGTAGTCACCGAATAACCTCCTTAGTTATGTGATTTATTTTAACCAAATAAATATAGGGTTTGCAAATCATTGGACAATGGCAAAGCTGTTGGAGCTCATAAGCACTCTGCTTACAAACGATCATTACTACAAGTACTAAGAAAGGTGTTTAAGATTAGCCAAACCATTCAAAAACAACAACTTTACCTCTTCAGGTGTGTTACATTATTGCGGGCAACAAATCTTGCGAACGCCATCTAAACGAAAACAGAATTGAGACATTGGTTGTATGTATAATGACAGTGCAGTCAAGGCATGCCAGGCTGTAATCAATCACAGTGTGGAAACAACCATTTAGTCCTGAGGGTTTCCTGAGACAGCAGGATCTCACAGCGGCTGCTGATTGCAGCCTCACATTGTGCGTGTTTGCATTTGCTGATACGAATAGCTCTGTAATTGGTGTTTGTGTATAAGCATGGACATGCACGCCAGTGTGTGTTGTGTGTTGGACTCACGCGAAGGTCATAGGGCAGTGTAACGAGCATGCCGCTGTGGTCCATGAAGCAGGCCAGCTCACTGCCATCATACAACTTCCTGTCTCTAGGTAGGAGCAGTGGGGTTTGGAGACGAACCGCACCTGAAGACAAATGTCAAAAGATCACTGCTGCTCCTGGATGAGGTGGTGCAAGTGTGTGGATACAAACAAGCCCAGCTGGACATAATCAATAATGAACATAGATTCCACGCTGCCCAACAGTGAACTTAGTGTTCAGCTGCCTCACACTGGAGCAGATGTTGGGGTTCCTAAAACAAGCTGCAACAGGTCACAAGTGCAAGCGGTTTGTGGCAAACAAAGGCTAATGTTCACACACACAAACACACACATGAACCAAAGATAGTGTACTCACCGTGCTTCTTAAAGATCCTGGTGATGGTCTCATACACATGCTGCTGCAATTTGGCACTGCTGAAGCTGAAGCTGCCCTGAAGGGAGAGCAAACAAACAGTCTATGTTAGGGACTGATTAAACACGAAAGGCCTGAGCTCTTCTGTTGAGGCAGCATGGAAGAAGAAGAATGGACAGCACAGCTATTTATGTGCCTGCAGTGACATCTGCAGTCAGAGCGGGGAAATAAAAGCGATGTTCCCTGAAAACACTTATGAAAACCTGAGTTTCCAAAACTGTAAAATCCACATTCATCATCAGATACAAGTCATGCTTTGGACGGAAGTGGATTAAGCTGAATATGGGAATAAAAACTTCTGATCTGTCAGTGCTCTGATCTGAGGAGTGCAGGGCATTCTGATCATAGCAAAGTGACAAGAATCTGGACTTTTCAATCTGAGATAACGCTGAACATCCCCCGCCTTCATCTACAGCTTGGTTTGATTCGGACAATGAACAGGGATTTCTCCCAGTCTAAGCATTTAGTCCTGCCATTATTACCAGCCATTATTTACACTGGTAACAAATCCATTCTGTCCTGTTCCCAGTATTGATTAGGGGACTAACTCTAATACACTGAATTGACATGATTTGAATAATACTGTGTTATATGCATCACTGGCAGATTACACAGGTGAGCTCACTGGAACAATACATGATCAAAAATTTAAATCTATACCATATTTTGTGGTATTACACTAAAATCCCTCTGCCTCTTCCTGCCGGTGTAACCTGACTGCTGCATAGAAAGAACCTTAGCACATCTGCGTAAAAGACATAAGATTGTACTCCCAGTCTCCAAGCTTTGTCATTGATGGTGCACACATGGTTATCCATCTCTTTGATAAATCTTTGACCCATACTAATGGTGAAAGATTCCTGCAGTTCCCCAAAAGCTAATAGAAGGTATAAATGATGAACATTTGTCATTTTGACATATTGTTGAATAAAATATGTGTCAAATGCAACACAGGTTTAAAAGAGTCCAATGAAAAAAAAACAAAAATAATCTAGTGTACCGAGTCATCAACTTCAGCAGCGGCCTCACCTTGTGCAGGTCTATGTCATATGTGTAATCCATGACTGGTGAGGTGTTCTGGGCAAACAGCTGGCCCACCATTGTGCGGTAGGCCTTGCCATTGATATTTGCCATGGTGTGCTGCAGCACCTCATGCAGCTCAGATTCCTCCATCTGGGGAGGCGGCAGCAGTTCGCTCTTTAGCAGCTCCTGGGCAGTGGGTCGAAGGGCCGGATCATGTTTCAACAGCCACTTTATCACCTTCCCCTGACAAACACAAGGATAAGTTTGGTAGAAAACAATTTCAGAGCAACGGGGAGGGAGATTCATCTCTCTGTGCTTCAGTTACCTGTGTTTCTTCCTCATGTGCAAAGTCCTCTGGAAAGGAAATGGGCTCCTGCCAAATTGAAGGGACGGCGGTTAAAAAAAAATCTAAAATCAGTCAGAAACTAAATTCATTTCAAAACACTCTTCCTGACGTACCACTCGTAGCAGGCTCAGGACAGAGATGCGCTCTGCACCTGTGGTCATTGGGCGGTAGGACATCTCAAAGAGAATGATCCCCAAGCTGAACAAGTCAACTTTCTGAGGACGGAAAAATAAATGATAATCATTAAAAAAAGATGCAGAGAATGCAAAGCTAAATCAGGCCAAACAAGTTTAGTTTAACAAGTAATTTAACCTACTTGGTTGTAAGTAGCTTTGGTGTTCCCTTGAACCTCTGGACTGACGTATAGAGCTGTGCCGACCATTCCTGTCATGTTATCTGAAGGGGGTGATGTAAAAGGAACTCAGCGTGTCAAACAATGCCAATACCAAACTCTTCAGCTAACAAATAAGGAGGTTTAATGAGTAATGTATGTCTAAACTGTCTGTACCTGTTGGGTCCGGTTTGTGCATCAGTGCTGAGCTGCTCTCTTCCTGCTCAAATTTACCTGCAGCCTGCAAGAGAAAAAAAAGACAACATGCCAAGATTTACACAAACGTTTTGCACAACCTTTAAGAAAAGTGAAGCTTCAAACTGCATACCACATTAGCAGGATGGTCAGTAGCCAGGCCAAAGTCTCCAATTTTCACATGGTCTTGTGAGTCAAGGAAGATGTTGACAGGCTTCAAGTCCCTATGAATCATGCCCTTAGAAAGAGACACGGGTCATGAGTGCTGAAATAAAGCTTCAATCATCACAATCACAAATTTAAACAAGTTCCATACCTGCTCATGGATGTAAGCAAGGCCATCCAGTATCTCTCTGAATAACCTCCATAACCGATTCTGGTCGAGGTACAGGCTTTGATCTATTGTGTCCCTTAAAGTGCTCTTTTCACAGTATTCCATCTGTCAGGTACACAATGCATACATCAAAAATTAAGCAAAGATTATTTTAAAGGAGTAAAAATGAAGCCTGAACCAGAGGCTTACTTGTATGTAAAGGTAATGTGCTATTGACAGCTGTCGTTCAGAGTCTGTGCTCTCTGTTGTATCCGTCAATGGTCTTTTGCTTGACTCGACCTGCAGATAAAGATACCAGACGCTTGTTGCACCACATATGATACCAAAAAAATACTCAAGCACAGTGAATAAATAATGAAAGGAAGGTTTTATTAACCTGCGACATCACGTCTATGCTCTCATCGCCATTGTCAAAGATGATGTCACTCCTCGAGTCGCTGTCTGATGGCCTGGGAGGGGAAAAAGTTTCTTGGTTCTTGTATCGGTATTTTTGAAAGGAAAGAAAAATCAATTTAGGGGAAAATTAATACAAACTTACAGAAAAGAGGCACCAAATACATCTTCTTCATCATCATCATCATCATCATCGTCTTCGTCGCTTGATTGGTGTCCACTGCACTTGGCGCTGGAGGACCTTTCGATGGAGGTTGACCACTCTACAGAGCTGGATAAAGCCGGAGGCGGAGCGATGTCCTCCACGTTGTCAAGGAGACCGAGCTCGTTGAGGCGCTTCTGGGATTCTCTGCCTTGTGGATGTTTGTCGGGTGTGCTCTGAGGCTCCGAGCTGTCCGTGTTGCTCAGCACTCCCGTGGACGGCTGCTCGTGCCGCTCGATCCACGCGTTGTAATAGCGGACAATGTTCTCATGGTTCAGGCGTGACAGCAGCGTCACCTCGCCTTTGATGCGCCTGAACTGCTTACTGGCTGGATTGACCTGGATACGCTTCACAGCATAGTAACAACCGTCTAGTTTATTTTGAACCTGCGAGTGAAAAGAATGGACACAGAATATAACTTCAACGCAAAGCTGATAGTATAAGTCAAAATAAACATGGGAGGAATGAACATAAGTGTTTACCTTAATTACGGCACCAAAGGCTCCTTTTCCAAGAAGCTGCAGCTCCTCAAATTCACTGAAGTAGCGAGAAACCTGCCTCTGCAACCCTGAACTGAAGGGAGCATTGAGGATGTGGCTGCGGGGGATGACTGACGATGGAAAGTCTACGGCTAGATCTGGAAAATCAGTAAAGAAAAAGAAAAAATCATCAACATTAACACACTTTTTGCAGACAAAAATGAAATTTTTTTTTATTGTGTCCACCTGCAGGTTTTCATTGTTTTACAGTGGAAGCTACAGATGAACAGTTAATGCTGATTCTCTAATGATTCAGATATATGTAAATAAATAATTGATCATGTGACTCCATTCAAAATAATTCAAATTCGCATTACAAGTGCTTTTTTTTTTCCTACCATTGAAATACAAAGCATTAGAGTGGGCAACTAAGTTAGTGTTACTGTAAATGTTAAAATAAATATGAAAGGATCCAGACAACAGAACAGTTCTACAAAAACAAGCTGTTCAGGAAAACTCATAAATATTCATGCCTAAGATCTGAAATATGAAGTTAAGAAAAGCTAGAAAACATTTTAAAATATTCTGATTCGATTGTCCAAACGATCAGCAGCCAGGGGATCTGCAAAGCTGTTTTCTAGCTCTTAAAAAGTGATTTTTGCCAAAAAGAAAACTTTAAAAGAAAGCAAAGTGTTCGCAGTGAGCCGTTTTCTAATTTTGTCAAGTAATTATGAAATGAGAGTCGACAGCAGCAGCTTATCCGATGCTGTCAGGAGAATTTTCCAAGAGAACTGCTCATAGGATTAATAGAAAAGGAAATAGGACGTTCAATGCTATGGTGTGAAAAGAATACCTCATCAGCTGCTGGGTGTGGGGGAAGGTTCAATCACACCCAAGCATTTTGATGAGGCCATGAAGGGAGTGTCTTACTGGCTGCACATAAATGGATGTCAGTGATCCAGTATGATCAGGCTTTACTCTAAACAGCATTTTCTGATCACTTTTACCAAACAAGATTCTTATCTTGAATAAGGAGTAATCAAATCAAATATGCTCTATTACAAATAAGTCCCATCAGAATCCACACAGCATCTTGCAAATTCAGGCAGCATTCCGTGAAGAACAAGTTGGATTTGAAGGAAAGATAGCGGAGAGTCAATGCTCTGCAGTTCGAAGGGTTTGAATATAATTAAGGCTCTAACATTATTAGTAACAAAGGGGTTCGCAGTATTGGTGTAAATCATTAATCACTCTATCCTCTGCAACATTTTGACGGAATTATGGATGAAACCATTGCAAACACTATAGCTGGAATATTGTCTTGCATGTAAAATTTATCTGAACATATTGGATGATCATATAATTGGATGATCAGAGTTTTAGGCCGCCCCCGCCGGGGGGGGGGTGGTGGGGGTTTGGTTGGGGGTGGGGGGGGGGGGGGGGGGGGGGGGGGG
>JAVQJG010284654.1:0-21814 GCA_036024015.1 Craterocephalus amniculus | reverse complement strand
ATTCTTCTATTATTCTTTATTATTATTATTAATAATAATAATTATTATTATTAATATGGTTATTATTATTTTATTATTCAATTATTATTATACTCTATATCAAAATCCTTCACTTTAAGAAAAAAAAAGAGCTAATTCCTCTTCACAATTCTTCAAAAAGGAAATGTAACTTTTTCTTTCTTTATCAGAAAATGTTTTGACTGCAGTAGCCATTGATAAAATTACAGCAGATCTCCCTCCTTCACACAAAACAAATCACAGCCTGCAAGAATCATTTAGATTTGCCTTCATGTTTCTCAGTGTCGGCTTCTAAAAAAACTCCAAACATAGGAATAGGACATTGATGATGTTCAGGGTGCACTAACTTGCATGTGACTGGGAAGTTCCAGTCACATTATGTCACTTCAGCTGTCCTTTGTGAAATACTCATTGTTTACTCCCCTATTAACAGGTGAAGATAAGGAAAGATGGTAAAATCCCTGCATCTTCTGAGAGTTTCCAATAACTTGTAAAAACATTGGTCAGATGATTTTGCATTTTAGCTCTTCATGGTTACAACTTTCCCTTTGACCATATAAAGAAAATCCAATAATTATGGAAAGTAATTCTTATGAACAAGAGTTTGAGACTGCTGAATAAATCGACTTAATTCTGCATTGAATAGTTAAAAACACACATCCCTCTTTGATGGGGTCCTCCTGTGATCTGCCGTATTAAAATGATGTATTATCACCATGCAGCATCAACCATTTAACTGAAAAGCATTTCTGTTAAATGGGTGGTGCATTCAAGGACACTAAATGAGAATTTCCAACTGGGTGAAAAGAGTTTAAGTGACAATTAGAAGCAGGTTTTTCTGTCCAGATACAGTAGAAAGCATCTAACTAGCCGTTTTCATCCATTTCAGTCCTGTTTAGGTCAATTTTAGCTACTGCTGTTATAGCTGCACACAAATCCCACAAAACTTCTCACATCCAAGATACAGTGAATGTAGCGTTTTGAAAAGAATTAATAAGACTTTTTTTTCCCCCTGAAAATCTTTTCACACACATTTTCATATCTGGGATGTACAGAGAGTAGTTCAGTAGTTTTTAATGCCCATAAATGATTATTGAAAAATTCAAACAATAATTTATCTGCTGTATGCATGTTGCACACACATGCTACCATCCTAAAAACTGGTTTTGTTAACTCCTTATCATCAGCTACAAGTGAAACCTTCCTCAGATCAGGTTTGACATCACTGGTCGCTTTGCCTTCTGCCTGTTGCTGATTGGTTGCAGATGTCCTCATACATCCCTGAAAGGGGCAGCTGATGTAATGAGGCTGTTATGTAACTGGTTGTAAGAAAAGGCAGCAAAAGAGCTTAAATTTATTGTATCCTTTCTCAAGTGGCCCGAGCTCACCAAGCCGTTCTCATGATTAGAATTTCAAACAAAGCCCATTTGGCATTAAGCAGGAGGCTTCAAAGCACACATGACGCAGCAGATCTGGAGGAACTAATAAGTCAACATGAAACGCCCCGTCTGTGTTTGCTGGTGATACAACTTTGCAGTTTGATGTCGTGTCGTGTGAAGGAGCTCTGCGTGGCTTGGAGCTGTAGATTTTACTGGAAGCTCCCAGCTGTGATGTAAAACCAGTGAACAGGGAACCGTTCCAGCTCCTGGAAACGTTTTCCCACGAGAGCGTGAACTCTTCATCGCTCGCCGTTTCGTGGCTACATGACATGTCTTGATGTATCGTGCTTGTGGGGGAAACCTGGATCTCTGCCTACAGTCGACTATCTTTTGACATTAACCGCCAACTTTGCAGTGAGAGCTGCAGCAGAGCCAAATTATCCTTACTGCCAGCACAAAACAAAAAGCAACCCAGTGTGAGCTGGTTTTCAAAAAACCTGGTTCTTTAGAAAGTCTGTCAGCCCTTAGTTTGGCCTCCGCGCTGTTGCTGCTTGTGCCCTCATCATGATGTGCTTTATCCATATTTATCGAGCAGCTTTAAGTCCGTGCAACCGTCTGCTTCGTGCTTTATTTATAATAAGGTGTCGCGTTGAACAAATGAGGGGGCTTTTACCTTTGTAGGTCAGAGGGGAAAGTAATTTAGTGAAACCCTCGAGAATAATGGAGCCGGCTCTGAGAGGCATTAGTTATTGTGAAGCGTCGCTGTAATCCACCAACGTAATGCCCTCCTGTGTCGTGTGCATGAGGGCGACGCTTAAATCACTGTCTACAGCCGAGAGTGAATACCGGCATCCCGGAGAGGAGCCATTAGACCATGCATACAAGTTGTTAAAATATGCATCGTTTCTACATCATCTCCTTCAGATAACTCCGGGAAAATGAGGAGTTTGGTGGAAACAAGTTCTCCTTTTGACATCACACTGTCACTTGCATGAAACCTTCTAAAAGAAAAGTCCCCATTTAATAGAGAAACAGAAATAAAGGCCCAGAAGCAGAGTGTCGCACAGTTTGGGCGGTGTCGGACTCTGACATTTTACAGCTGTGAACTGGACATGATGTCTTCGTCCTGGTGAGATGCCATGTTTCCACTGTGAGAATCATGTGTGAACAGCTTGATTTTTCACTATGGATGTGCTGCCGGGCTTGTCCACACATGACACGGGTAATCGGTTCATTAAGTACTTGGCAGGAGAAGTTTTAAGGCAGTTTGTTTGGTTACATCACTGCTGTGTTATGCTGTTGTGTTTCTAGATGATAGATGGGTGAGACTGAGTTTTGTTTGTGTTTTTTCTTATTTGAAAAAGAGGTACGGATTTGGAAACAAGTTCGTGACTTCTGCCCTGACTCAGAGCTTTGCCAGTTATGTGTGGACGGGTTAAGAGACTTTTGGGATGTGCTGAAGAGATTTTTCCCTTTATGACTCTGTGTGTTTTTACTGTCCTCCCTGCTGATACAAACCAGACTGTTATTGTACTCGACTGCTGGGCTGCTCTCTCAGACAGTCAAACAAAGTGTTTAATTTTCTGTCCAGATAAAAAACCCATAAGGTCATGTTTAAATGTAATTGTTTTTCAGATAACAGGCAGCTCGGGACGCTTGTACACCTGCTTCGTGTCCTGTCACTACTGCCCATGTCCAGCTTTTGCCTACACCGTGCTGCGGAGAAACGAAGGCCTCCTGGTGAGTTTAAATTTAAGCTTCTGCCAAGAAGTTTATCATTGCTGACGCAACATTTAAGTATTGATTTGTTGGAGTTTATAGAAATTTCAGCCTTTTAATCTTTAAAAGGCGAGTTAAATCTGCTTGTAGGTTCATGACCACAGATGCTTTAAAGTTTGTAACACATGAGAAATTTTCTGATTTTCTGCATTGTGACCTTCAAAGGGCCTTAAAGTAGATCCAGAAATTCATTTTTAAACAAATAGCAAAGATCTTTGAGACATTTAACTATTGAGGAATATATATATCAGTACTACATGAGGGGTTCTCATACAGTCCAGCAATTTTGTCCAGGACTTTTTTTGAGTTTTGTGTAAACTTTTGTCAATTTTGGCTTTTTTCTTCATCTGTTTTGCCAATGCACATCAAGGAAATAAACACATTGATACCAAAAATATTGTAATTGCAACAATTCCTGGGAGAAATGTTGTAACTTCTGAAGAAATTACAGAGGTGCCAATAATTTCATCCATGTATATATCCATTTACATAGACATGGTGGACCTGGCTTGATAATTTACGACCATATCTTTTAATTTTGGTGCTTCTAGATTAGCTTTACACCAATAAAACCCATGCTGGTTGGACTTTTGTCGATTTAAGGAGGACAGGACAGACTCTGTGGCAGTTGACAGACACTGATCAGTAAGTGATAGTGTTGTTATCTTTAACATCACCATTTCATTTGTCAGGGAGATGAGACTCCTCTTACATGCTTATCGAGTCCATGGACCTCAGTTTGTAGATAAAGGGGTTTCTAAATGTTTGTCCATGGAGTGTGCAGACAGTTGCCACATTATTTGAAAAAAAAAAGAAAAAGACAATCAATCACAAATGGTTTTACAATCTGTACCGTTTAAAAAAGAAAAAAGATCAACTGAACCATCTGCTGCATGTCACATGAAGACATATCACATAGATCATCTCCCTGTTCTGGCTTCAGTTCCCCCCCACACCAGCATCACACCGGGCCTCATGATGCAAATTTGTCTGAGAAGTGTAGCAAACAAATGCGTACTTATTACAGTCGTCCAAAATCACTTTTTCATTCGGGTGGCTGGACTCTCCCTGACACAATTCCTTTTGGACATCTCTGCCATGCTCTGAGAGGGAATATTGGATCACCTGTCCCTTCCTTCAACAGTGGAGACTGTTCATATTTTAGCTGGCCATAGAAGGAAATCCAGTATCTCTTACATGTTGGTGGCCAGATTAAAGGAAAAGAAGCTTAAGACTGAATTAAAGCACTTACACTTCCTTTTGAGATTTTTAAAGTTTTGGATGTTTGGGGTAAACTGCAGATAAGCCAGAAAACATTGGGAAAACAAAACATGCCATTAGCAACTGTTAATGAGTCCTGCCTCACACAGGCACAGAAAATGTTTCCCTGGAAGAGCTTCATTAACATTTTTAAATCGTAGTCACGATGCTGGGCTTTACTCATTTGAAATATTAAGAATATTTATCCAGAGCTATTTTATACTAAACCAGCCTGCTGCAAAGTCCACTTTTGACTGACTAAAATAATGTAATTTAGTTTTATTTAATTAACCCGGACACATGCTCTTACATACTTTAATAGTCTTTTTTTCCAGAAATAACAATAATAACTGAGAGTTTGATGATTCATCCATGACAAGCTGTTCTGTCTCGGACGAAGCGAAATGGCTTTGAACCATGATATGACCACCAACGTGTTTGTCAGATCAGATAAGTCCCTCAAACTCGATTCCAGTGTTTTCCTTGATCCAAATATAACAGCTCTCATCTAAAGCAAACATTCTCCGAGCCTCATCCAGCTTTTCCTATGATCCTTACAAACTGCAGATGGACAAAAAGATGTTATTTTTAAGTGCAGCTTTCTCCTCGCAGTCCTGCCAAACACACCACCATGGTTCAAAGTTTCTTGAACTTGAACATTGGGCCGTTGTCAGCGTTGGGTTTCCCTCAGTCTTTGCGACCCCACAAAGTCTAAAGCCTCTAACAATGCGACCTTTTCAACAGGGTTATTGTACACTGCATGTTTTACTCATTCTGAAGAGGATCGACTCATTTTCTGAGCACATCCGGGTTCTCCTTTATGATGCACTTCCACAAGCATTATTATTTTCTATTTGCCTCAAAATAAAACTTTTTTTTTAACCCCTTCTTCCAGAAATAAATGTCTGAGGATGATGGTGTGGTACTCATAGAAGCATGTTTACAGACAGACATGAACTTTGTTTCAAAGCCTTTGTGTCACTTCTGTGAAGCCAGCATCCTTTTGAAAACCTTTTTTTCTGTCAAGTGAGACAAAACACACATTGAAATGTGTGTGCAGATGCATTGAGGTCAGCTTATGTTTTTGTGTGGTCACTGGTGGGTGTCTCCTTCCAGTTGCTCCCTAAATATCTTGAAGCAAACAGCCTCCGCTCTGTCTCTGACTATCAGGGAGATTGGTTTCCCTGGAGGATGCTGCTAAAATCAGTGTGAGAAAGAGAGCACTGCAGCAGACCATGGAGATTACCCGCAAGCACATCAGCAACACGGAGACCATTCCCCATGAAACCACGCAGGAAACAAGAGAAACTTAAACACATTTTATAGTCAGAGGGTTTAAGAAACTCTTTTTTTAATTGCAAAGCTGAATTCAACCAACAAAATTCCCTCTGATGAAGCCACAATGTCCTTAAAGTTTTACTGCAAATTCCAGCTTGTGTGGAAAAGGCCTGTCTAGTCCATGCTGCTCCTACACGTAGGTCAGAGCCGGATAGATAACCGAACCCTCTATGATCCACAATTACTGTTCCTGCTTCCTCTTACCAACAGCAGGCTGATACATTCAGCAGGAGAAACAAACTTCTCCAACTTTGTCCTTTTTTAAAATTTGTTTTAAATTTGTTTTGTATAAGTTATATCCACAGACATGGCAAACAAACTGAGGATTAACATGTTATTACTGATGATGCCTTTTCATCCAATAAGCCCCACACTACTGATGTGGACGACGATATACACTCATAACCCTTGTTATCAAGGTCCTTTTATCAACATAAATGCTTCATAGTTGATATAGATATTAGAAACTTGCTCTGGTGTTTACTCTGAAGATTTATCATCACAATCCTGATGGAAGCAGACTCTTTCTGTAATGAAACGTTCCAGTCTGGAGTTATTGGACTGTCATTACAGCTTCATATCCGTGTCATTAATCACGCCGTTGCGATTTATCTGTCTGCCATCTTGTCTCCCAGTGCAAACACATCCTGGCTGTTTACCTGTGTCAGGCGATGGCTGTGATTCAGCAGGAGAGTGTTTCTGATCAGCAGATGTCCACGCTGCTCAGCGGGACCATTACCCTTTGACACCCCCCCCCCACAAGAGCATGCACAGGGTACATGGGGTGTTCTGGACAAGAGCTGTTTTCTTTTCTTTCTTTTTTTTGTTTGTTTACCACAAAGAAGCCAAAGCTGCTGTTTTTCCAGCATTTCTGTCTTTTTCTTCAAAATGTAAATAGTCAAATAATCTCAATGGACTGTCTTTTGAATAATAAAAGAATCATTAACAATATAAGCATTGCCTTTATTAACAAAATAATTCACCATACATACAGATTGCATCATGTTAAATAGCAATATCAGTTGTAGTTTTGTTGAACTAAAGAAATGCCTCTGGAAGGTAGAACATCAGCGTGCCCACAATAGATATTTTTCCTGATTAGTAACAAGATATCACACCGGCAGACGGCTACTTCGGAATGAAAGGCAGGAATGTCGAATCAGCCCAACTCGTTATTGTCCGTCTTGGCGTAAAAACTGTAAAAGAAGGCAACAGTTTGACATCAATCGATAGCTTGTAGACAGTCGGGACACTTACAGTACTTTGTTTTTACGATCAACGCAGACGATAACACGACGGTACAGTGCAGTTACAGTATAGATGTCTCCATTGGAATGTACTAAGAGGTTGGCACACTCCTGTTTTAGCCCTTGAGGTTGGTCAGAGTTGGCACATGGGACCCAACGGGGGACGCAGAGAGAAGGTGTGGAGCGCTTGTTTTAAGTTCATGAATTGGCTTGTATTAAACTGAATTAATGAAGATTTGTTTTAATTAGATCACAATGATAGCCTGAAATGAATACGTCAAGTGCATTGAGATGCCTTTATTGTCAAAGGGTGCTGTACAAATAAAGCTAAATTGAACTGAAATACCAGTTTGTTTTATGTTTGTTTTGTGTGATGTTGAGCAGAGGCTGTGACTTTGCAGAGGCTTTTATATGAAACTCAAAACCTTTACCCGTGTCCCCAACAAAAACGATTTGCTTATCGCCACATTCCCAGTAACACACGAGCGAGATTTTGGTCTGTGTTGCCTCAAACTGATGCTGCACTTGTGAGTTGAATGAAATGCAAACAGTTTGACTTCATGGCAATATTTGCTTTGTATTATCTGCTTCTTTTTTATTCATTTCTGTCCTTTTATCAGCTGGTATTACTCATCTGTGTGGGTTTGCAGGAGCAGACCGGTGAGCTCAGTTAAATCACAGCTCCTCAATGCAAGATACTAATGTTTTCTGAAATAAATCTGCTTTTTTTTCCAAGTTAAAGATGGGAGCAGTGAGCTAGATTCATAAGGCAAATGTATAAAAGAAATAGAGCTTTATATAAACAATTAAATGCACATGTGCCCAAAGATCAGATGATGAGGACTTAATGTAAACAACACTGATTTGAAGTGTCAACTTACAGCAGGTCATCACCCTGATCAGTGTAAAGGAGCTTGTGCAGACAACTTATTTCTGTAAGGGGTACAATCGGTTCCTTCCTGAGCTTATATCTTATAAGAAATGACACATAGGACCACTGCAGATGTGGTTTTGCTTCCAAACTCTGATTTATTCCTGTGAGACTGAATCTAATCACGTCAATATTGGAGCCACAAAAAGCTTCCTCTGGAACAGAGCCGCAGATATCAGGCTGGGTTTGTGACCCCTGTGCTGCTCAGAAGATGCATTGGGAAGGAAACTCTATTGTTTTTACATTTCTTAATGTCTAATTTAGCAACTCGACCTGTTTCGCCGCAGCCCTCTTCCTGCAGTCATGTAGACCTGCTCCAGGAACTATTTAGCTTCCTTTTTTTATATATACTGATATGCAAAACTTGCAGTCAAAGCCTCCTCTTAAATAAATTAATAAATAAATAAAGTTGTATTTTGCATTTGTGATGAGTATGGATTCATTTTAAAAAGGTTCACAAGCCGAAACTAACCACAGATGAAGGTCACTGCACTTCTAGGGTTCACAAGTACAGATAGTCATTCAAAGTTACTTTGATCTTTACATTCTCAAAGACAAGCTTTCGTAATAAATAAATCATTGAACACTGGTACTTGATGCCGACTATATAAAATCGCAGGGCAAGAAAGAGGAGTGTTTCCGTGTAACAGTGTGAAATCAGAAGGATAAATAGCATCCGAGTTTGGGTCCTCTTCACAGTCCCACAGATCCAGTTAGCTTCGACAGACGTTTTTGAATCAAACCACACAAAAGTTACGTAAGACTCGCTGTGCAACATTTCATTGACCCACCCCTCTGTCTTTTCTCATGATTTATAAATAAATCTCCACATTCAAGGCATGATCAACATGGGTTCATCTTCATATTTCAAACTCTACTCATGTAAACATTAGAAACCTCAGTGAAACGAAAACTAGTCCCGCTGTGAGACTTCATAGCAGGGGGTCGATGGTCATGTGGATCTGGTCTCTGTTGCGTCTGCTGCCATTGGATCGCAGGTAAAGCTCCTCCTTGCGGCACAGGAAGTGCTGGGCCAGGATCTTGCGGAAGGTGTTCCTGAAGTCCTTGATGCGGTATGCGTAGATGATGGGATTGACCGCCGAGTTGGCGTGAGACAGGATGATGGCCACGTACATGACCGGCTCGGGCCTCTTCAGCTCGGGGTAAAACAGCGTGAGGCAGTTGAGGATGTGGACGGGCAGCCAGCAGACGGCAAACAGTCCCACGATGATGGAGAGGGACTTGGCGGCCCGGATCTCCTTCTGCAGCAGCCCGTGGTTTTGGCTGTCCCCGTTGCCTACACACTTGAGCTCGATCTGTCTGAGCTGCTTCCGCGCCACGGTGAAGATTTTCACGTAGATGCCCAGCATGATGAGCAGCGGCGGCAGCACGCAGACGAAGAAGTTGAAGTAGACCATGTATTGCATGTCCACCACTTTCTCGAAGAAGCATTGGACCTCGCAGCTACGTAGTAGCTGTCCTCTGGCTCTCGAGCCGTCTGTGAGGCCACTGTTCGTAGTGTTGTCCTCCCTGGAGCTGCTGTTCTCGCATCTCAAGTACTTCAAGTTCCACCCAAAGAAAGGGATGAGGCCAATAATAAAAGAGAGGATCCATAAAATTGCGATGATCTCTCTTGCAGTTTTTCCTGTCATCAACTCCTTGTACCTGGAGGGGGGAAAAAAAAACGCAAGTTCTTAATATTGTTCTCTAAAATGTTAGACAGTTAAAGAAAAATAAAAACATGAATACATTTTGGATGCTATTGCACAGATCTTCTGGTCGTTACGCATCCTAATCAGGAACAGCAGAGATTATTTGTCTCCAATTTGGTCTGAAATCTGCAAAAGATGTGCGAAATATTCACACCTCATTGTGTAAATGAGTTGATGCACCAGAGAAAAACCACCCGGGAGAAAGTCCCATCCTATGTTTGGTTTGCAAAAAGCCAACAAAAGCAAGCTGCTGCTGCTGGAGAAACAGCAGCAGAGAAAGCTGAAGCATGTCGAATGAGGAATGGACAGAGTGAGATCAGCTTCAACAGCTGAACACAGTGTTTTGTCTCTGAAACTAGCTATTACTCCAGGAAAGAAAAGAAGCAGCATAAAGAGAATATACTTAAGAAATAAAAGTGGAATTAGCCATCAAGTCACAAAGACTATACTTCTCCATTAAAGAGTGAGACGGAGTTTATTTAATCTACTTTTTAAGTTGTGCATGTTCTGTATGTAAAATCTAGATTTTCTGAGAAGTACCAGCACAGTATTTCCTCTGAAATGTACTACACTAATAGTTTATTCACAGAAAATGTATATATTTATCTGTAGTACTACTATGAATATATATTTATTCTAACAAAACGTTATCACCAACAACATTAAACATCTTAATGAAGATCTGCTTCGCTTCCTGCCATCCTCACACTTTGCTCTTCATTCATGTTCACAATGCAAGAACAGATATGAAGCAGCTTAATGGAGTCACATGACATGTCGCCTGGCTTTTCATCTCCCTGCTTCTTAGATCTATAACGTTCATGTTCCTCCTACACTGCAGCCTGTGAGAAGACAGTAACTAGTCTGCTGTAACAGGATGAGTAACAGCTTCTTGCATCCTGTCTCACTTAGTCATACATGATGAGGTGTGAGGCTGACTCAGGTCATGGCTTAGTTTGTTAACTCTGAGCACTGATGGACCATGTTGTCCCCTGATTTTTTCCGCTGCAGGTTTTATATATTTTCCTGCTGCTCTAACGACCTGATTCAAATGAAATAGATCCACTGAACAGCTTGTTGTCCAGTGTTGCCTGAGCTTGTTAATCCCCCATCATCCTGGGTAAGATGTGTTAAAGTCTGTAAGACCAGAAGTTGACTTCCCCATTTTAAAAGGGGAAAAACACCTTTTCTGTGCTTGAGAGTATAGACTTATCAGCGATCTAGGCCTAAAAATATCTCAATTTGGACTTGCAGGGCAGTGCCACTTCGCACGGTTCGGGGTAAAAACACGCAGCTGCCTGGGTTTCTGCAGAATTGAGAAGTGGAAACTGTTTTGCAAAAACAGTTTTTCGCTTGAGCTAAGGCGGATTTTCTGAAACCTGCCACTCTGTTCTAAAGCTCCGGACCTCCAGGGCCACAAACCTGCAGGTTTCAAACGCTTTCCTGCTTCAACACAGCAGATTCAGATCGATGGGTCGTTGTGCAGAAATTTAACCTGTTGGGTTGGAGCATGTAAAACCTGGAGGACTTTTTTCAACATTTCCATCCAGCATTCTCAAAACCAAACTATTACCTCAAAAGTTTCCCCTCTACTCAAAGTGAAACATTGTTTTCATGCCACATTCATTTCACACTCCTAGGTGTTTACGTGCACAGCAGTAAACTGTATGTGGAAAAAATTTAATCTTGGATAAAGAAAACACAACTTGGACACTGAAGCATTGTAAGCGACGGCTCGTGTAAGAACTATGGAATGTCTGAATGCAGCACAGAATAAATAAAGTACTGTAAAAATGCATGCAGACACAACTAACCTATCTCAGTTATGAAGTGACTCAGCCTGTGTTGTGCTCAGAGGCTTTTTCTGTAGATTTATTTCATTCTAGCTTTGTTGCATTGGAGGAAACGGCCGATTGTTGAAAGCCTGACGCTGTTTATTCCTTCGAAATGTGTATTGTCTCCCAGAAGCTGTTGCTGCATTTTATGCCAAGTAGTGCCACTGATTTTCAAGGACCGTTCGAATGTCCAACCACGAGGAGACAGTAGTAGCGCTCACAAACACAAACAACACTGTGAAAAACACTGATACTATCAGCTTAAAATGAGGCCATAAAATCCTGCAGGAAGGAACGCTGCTCACAGTTCTGCCTGATTTTATAAAAATAATCTTTACTGCTACACTTTTTTAACAGGAAGCATCTGAAATATACCGGTAAGTATAAATGCAACACATAAAACATGACAGACTAAAACAAAGAAAGTCATTCTGCTGCAGCATCCCAATTCTGGTTGGAGTCTAGTCTACTTGGCTTTTCCTTTCTTCCTCCTCCGCCTCCTCCTTTGTCCTCATCTGCTTCCTTAGCGTATTTCTGGATCCATTGTTCCAAACTGACCTTTATCTCTCTCCTTGAAGGCTCAGATTAGTGTGAACTATTGTTTCTACGTCATGCACTGGCTGGAATCAGAAGAGCACCTGCTGCAGTTTTTCACTAACTTCTGACTATGTACAGTAAAGCAGTGTTTAGAGTTTATTTTTTATAGATAGAATAATGATTTGGTATTTTTAGTTCATATAATTGTATGTTAACAAAATAAATTATTACATTTTCATGATTATGGTGACCACAGAGCATCTGCAGAGGTGATGCTGTGCAAGTGGCTATACTTGTACATTTTATAAAACTAGATTTTGAAACAAACTATGTCCAGTTTAGTTTTCTTTAAATAAAATAGCATCCATGCAGGAAAAGCAGAAATGTGCAAATGTCTACAAAGCTCAGTGCATGAATGGTTCCTTTTATAAATCAGTTATTGTTATTTACACATCAGATTTCTGCTCCCATTTTTAGCCACATAATCTCCAACGATTTATTTGTATATCAAGACGAGTTTTACGTCCCAACGACATGAAAATAAAACCAGCAACAAAGAAACAGCTCAGTTTGACTGAACGTGAAGCAAAAACTGCTGAATGAAAGACGTAAAAACAATAGGAAATAGATTATAAATGAAAAAAAGGGCATCAGTGCATGAGGGCAGCATCAGCGTTAAGATAAGCCGGGACAGTATAGATGCAGTCCCTCCTGGAATGAGACACAACCAAAACATCCGAGGGTTCTTCACCAGCCTCCTGTACAGAGACACACAGCAACCATGAGAAATTCAACTACAATGTTCTGCTGTGAATAAAGCTTCCTCATTTCACATTTTCATCTTGTACCCAGGTTACCTGGCCATAAAAATCATTTTCATTGCATATTTTCTTCTTTTCCTTTTTGTCTCTTCCAGAGGAAAATGATCTGCCTCCAGCTGACTCTCTAACACCAGCTAACTTCCTGTCCTCTCTCATTCCCTCCAATAATCACCTCTTTGGTTTCCTGCCTGATAATTCAACCTCAGGATCCTTCTATGTCCACTATCCCTCCTGCCCCAGATGCCCTCCCAAAGAGAGTGACATGGAGTGTATGAAAAGAGTCGACACATTTATATTTACATTTAGAAAGGGAAAAAAATCATTGTGGGGTTCAAATGCACATTGACTTGTTTCAAAAATCTCAGCTCTGAAGCCCAGAAAATATGGTTGGAGGTTAAATGTATGCACTCTGTTAGACCCTGATGAGTCTTAGGGCTCTGCACATGTTCTAATATTTAATATTATTGCTTTTACTGTGCCAAAAAAGTAAAAACTATACCAATACAGCCGAATTCTCAGTAAAACTGCTTTCACTCACATATTCTTCCTACTTTTATCAGATAGCTGAACCCGTCCGAAATGTGATTAGGAAGCAGCTCATTCATTAAGATCATGTGTCAACTCACCGAGAGACTTTCTAAACCGTTGTCACGTGCTCACAAAATCTTGATTTATATAACCATGGCTTTATCTGATAATATCCCCATGCCAGTAAGTAAAAGACACCCGTGCAGTGATTTCAGCTATTTTAGCACGTACGATGATGTTTCACACAGAAAGTTGGAAGCAGCAGAATGTATCAGACATAAT
This sequence comes from Craterocephalus amniculus, assembly GCA_036024015.1. Lineage (NCBI taxonomy): Eukaryota > Metazoa > Chordata > Actinopteri > Atheriniformes > Atherinidae > Craterocephalus > Craterocephalus amniculus. The sequence goes on along the minus strand of JAVQJG010284654.1, from coordinate 8,147 downwards.
AACTCAATAACATTAATGCACACTGGGATGACATGTTGACTTCTAACATAACTGTGCATATAACTGTGATATTAAACCGTACTACTGTTTGGCACCAAGTAAGGATAAGTATGAAGTTAGTGCTTCCATCCCTGCAACCATCCAAAAATAGGCATCTGCCTTGAAAGGTGATTAAAAAGTGTTTCCACTCAGACTGAATGTGTTGATGTATTGTACACCTGCAACACATCACAGGACTCCCGTCTCGTTGATGAACTAAAATGTGGTAAAAGATGACATCTGAAATCATTCGTGTTTATCTTGGCCCTTCTTAACCGATTCCTCCTCCTCATATACCACTTTTTTTTATATGCATTGTGTCTCTGCTTTTCATTTTTCCCCTCTTGCTTCAGTAACCTGCCCACTCTGCACTGACACATTTACCACAACAGAGTGACTCATTTTGACTTCTTGTGTGTGCTGTGTGACATTTGTGCTCTAAATGTGTTTAACTTCTGCAGCCTGTGGTGACTTTCATACATCAGAAGTCCATCTTCATGTGCTCTGGTGACTAAGGATGTATTTCAGGTTAAAGCAAATTAAAGAAATTATTTAGACTGGCAGTTTTTTAAGGTTAGAAAAAGAGTGTGCGTTGCTTTTTTTTTAAAAATTCCATTCAGCCCACTCAGTTGGCTCAGAGAGTTGACATATGCATTTTTATCAGAAAATCTTTAACACCGTCAGCACATAAACTTCACTTCAACGAAGAAATGAGCCAATAATACTCAGACCGGGACTTTCTAAAATCTTTCTTATTTCCTATTTTTGTTATCAATTTGATTTCTTAAACAGCTATTTAGTAAGAATTTCTATACTACCAGGTGCCTTTGAAAGCATCATCACTAGTCAAAAGAGCATCCACTGCTACAGGAAACCACATTCAGAGATGCTTAACGCTCCATGCTGGTGTCATGTGGAAACTACCTCTCCGGTGCTTTTGCTTTACATACCTGCTGTATTGAAAACGTGTTTTCACTTTAACCACAACAATCACCTGCAGCACCAACTCTTTTAAATGAGGTTTTAAATGTGTTAAAAATGTGTCTGTACTTTAACAATTCTCGTCAGCTTTTAGCTTGATGTGAATTTTTAATTTAAAAAAAAACAAAATAAAAACAACATATTGTGTAAAAACTGTAACTTGAGAAGGATTTTAGTGTTGTGTGTGTTGCTGCTTCTTCATGTGACAGATGGCAGTGATGAAGAAATAATCCTTTGGTGAAGTAACAGTTTCACTTGATTTGGTAAGAAATGTGCCGCCACATTTATTAAAATTCAAAATAAAATATTCTTTATTTAACTTAATATATAAATATAGATGATCATCACATTGCTCTTTCATGTCTGAACATGTGAAACGTAGCTCCCATAAACAGCAGTGGTCTGTGTTAGCTACAGTAGGTTATCTTAGGTAAATTATTAAGCTGATATGAACAGCGGAGGGATGACTGGTCTCCACCTTTAGTGACTTTAGTTCCAGTCTGTAGTGGGTGTTTTCCCTACATGGACCAGTTTGTTTACTGTTATTAGATCCCCATTAGTCTTTACCTAAGCAAAGACTATTCTTCCTTTTAGGTACAACATGATTGTACCTAAAAGCAAACTGCACAAGCTGTATTTGGCTGAACTGCAGACAGGAAAAAGCGATAAACTATTCAGTGTGTGTTAGAGTGAGCCTCAGCAATACAAAGTATAATTTAGGTAAAAAGTGGGTATTTGCATGTTGTGAAAAATTGTAACTGGGATCTCAGAAAGGGGTGCGGCCAGATGGAAGAAGGGAGTGGAGTGGATCCTAAAGCTTACTGAGATAAACAAAGCTGATGGATACATGGAGGAGAGAAGCGCTGTGGTATTCTGACATATTACAGATATTTAATCGATATTGAAGTCAATATATTCAAGTAAATTTTTTTTTTTTTAAACTATCTGTGCCATCCTGCATTTTCTTGTTTCATGTTGTGTAATAGTTTTTGTCCACTGTTCACAACAAAGGGACAGCTGACTATTTAATTGGCAAACACCCTGACTCAGCGTGTTTTTAACGAAGGCCTGCCTGAAACACGAAGCTGTTAACGGAGCGATGCCGTGAGTCACGCTAGCGTTGTCCTGACTGTCCTGACCAGCGAGACACGTTTCCTCAAAATGATTCAGGCGGGCGGCCACAGGGCAGTGATTCGTACTCATGCTGACAGGCGCACATTAATACACGCCAAAGTCAGTCTGAGCTGGAGGGGTCACAAGCAATACTTCTGGGCTCAGCCACTGCAGAGCATCGCCCAGTAAGCAGATGCAGCTCTTTTCACCACCAGCAACACATCTGGACAATCATAATAACGAGTTCAAATTCATTTGGGAGCCATTTGCAAATGATGGAAAACTTCTTCTGTTCATAAATTAAATTCTTTCTATCTTTAATTATGATCATGAATATTTCTAGAAATCATTGCATACCACGGGGAAATATTTTCAATTATAAGTTTGAAATTTCACTAAGATGATAAAGTCAACCCTTCATCCTCAGTACTGCTCTGACCCGAGACATGCAACACCTGCAGCTCAAGCTCTGTGCAAAGCAAAAAGCAAACGTACTGACTGAGATAAAAAAAAAGGGAAAAAAATCTGTTTTCAGAGCTAAAAGTGTGAAAATGTCAACATAACTCTGAAGAACATGGTTCTTATACTGTAACCTTTATAAGGTATCCGAGTAAACAACAAACATGCTTAAAGGGATACTGAGTAACTTTTGGCCACTGTCTTTAACCTGTAATTTCCCCCAAAATTAAACTATTGACCCAAATATCAGCCTAATTTGAGTAATGATGGATGATTTCTGGGGTCATTACAGTGTTTTACATGTGTCGTTGCTCTGAGGGGGCTGCCCTCTTCAGAAACCAGACATTGTATCTTTGCATGAGAGGATCCATTCATGCTACTTTTTCCTTGAACGTTTGTCAAATCTGAACAAAATAAGCAGGTTAACATAGAGTCTGAGGAGCCCAGAAAGAGCTAGACTGGTTCATTTTGCAACAGTGTTGTGTGGCCTGTGGGAAGTTTCAGGTTTAGCCCCCTGGTGGCCAAAAGCTACAGTGTCCCTTTAAAATGTGAGTTTACTGAATGCCATCCAGCATCTGCATGACAAGCAGGGGCGGAGCCACTGGGTGGAGAGGGGAAGCATGGCTGCCTCCCATTTAAAGCTCAAGTTGACAATGTTGGTGAGCTAGCAAGATTTGAAAGTTGCACTTCCAGTAAGCTCCGCCCTTCATGTAAGCCCCGCCTCCCTCCATCATTGTTCCGTTCAAAGTGCGCCTCTTCCAATAAGCCCTCTTGTCTAGTCTGCAGCTCTCACAGAGTGACTTTTTTTTGTTCTTTTTTATGAATTCATGATGGAATACAAATGGAAAGGACCATTTCACCCAGTATGACAAAAAGTGTTTCTGAACAGGATTAGCAATTATTTTTCTTATTAGCGTTTAAGCCCACATCACAGAACTAATAGTGAACTTATAGTACAGTACAGCAGCATCTTGAACTGTTTTATTAATCAGTCAGATTATTTATGCAGGACTTGTTTTTTGCCCCAAAAATGTAGAACATATGGAAGAAATTACATTTTTTTAAACCCCATCTCATCCTTTCCTTCCCTGTTCAAAACCACCATCTGAGACTCTGAATTTGAAAACATTACATATAAATGATCAAATTCCAAAAAACCAAAGAGGGTGTTTGAATATAGATATAAATCAGTGAGTCATCAGTTTCTGTATCAAGCCTTTCAGTCATGGTTTCAACCTGACCACTATCATGAAAATGCTCTGCCACAAAAATAGATATGCACAAACTTATCTGATTTGTTTCTGTGTCCCTGCATCTTCAGGCTTTTGCACCTTTTAAGAAAAATCTGGTGAGAAATTGACATTTTGTGAGTAGCCAGGAAAAAGTGAAAAGCTGTGCAGATGCAAACAAACAAGTGGAAACTATACATCCAGCAAACCGAGAGTAGATGATGCTGCAACGATGTAAAGAGAAGTCAGAGATCATAGAAGGAGAAAATGTCACCCAGTACGACAGCGTTACTCTGTTTTCTATAATTCTGAATATGAATATATAAATATGAATCTCTTACAACTGGGGCAGTTTGTCTGGTCCTTTATGGGATTTATAGAATATCAGAAATAAAACTAACAGCTGCTAGAGGCTGTACAGACTGTAACGGCAGGAAGTAAGAGCCACACAGTTCTGTTTTACTCAAAATTTGCTAGTAAAATGAATGTGAGGTTACCATAAAAACAGCTTAATTTTTAATTAGAAGCCCAGTCTATTTCTGTGTCTTAACTCCACCTGTGAGTTTTTTTTTCCCCAGTGGTGTGCGAGCCCTGCCCTGATGGCAATTCGCCGCAGGGGTCGTGAATAATACAGATCGCTGCCCGAAGATGCAGCCGAGGAAAAGCTTGCACCCTTTTTTTTTTTTCTTTTCCATAACTTCCTGCTGATTTCCTGTATCAGCTCCTTCTATCCTGTCATCAGAAAGTACAGCAGCATGCAGGGGATCCATTTCCCAGAGGGGCCATCTCCTGCACATCAGTCCCAACTCTCCCTTTTTATCCGTGGAGACAGGGAGCGAGCACCCGGCTGAATGGATTAGCTCTGGCACGACGACAGCACGCTGGCATCTATCTTTGTTCTGCTTTCTTCCCCAGCTCCATTCTCCATACACCCCTTCTCGCTGTCGCTCAGCTTCCACCCTGGGGCGACTGACCTATGCCAGGCCCAACACACATACACACACCTACACACAAACACACAATCTAAACGCTCACAACATCCGCATCGATGTCCGGCTGTGGCCAAGCTCCAAGGACAGTCTAACAGATGGCTGCTCACACTGATACAAAGTAAGTTTATACACCTCGCCCGGCCGGTGGCTGCATATGCAAACAGAGATGAAGAGTTTATGAATCATAAACTGCATTCAAAGTGTCTCTATACGACCACATGGTAAAAATAAACACTGATTGAAATTTGGAAAGCTGAGGATGGAGAGAAAATCCTACAATCTTCATGTACATTTACATAAGATCAAGTTGTTTGCTGCTGTCGTCTAATCTGCAACACCATGCTGCTTCACTACACAAAATATGACCTAATCAATAAGCTCATAGATTTGCTTTTGGGCATCTCCAGGGATAAGATTTCATGTTCTAAACAATTATTTTTCTTCTTTGTACACTTCATTTATCCTGAGTCCACTTGATGATCTTCCAAAAATGCTAATTTCAGTTCATCTAATCACCTCAATAACCAGATGGTCGACTTAAACGACGTTTCATTAATTAGCTTACATGAATTTTCATTTAATAAGGTTTATTAATTATGTGAACGATATAATTTATGTTTTTTAGATTTCTGAATTTGTAGATCAGATCAAAAGAATGTAAAGGAAGAACGTCTGGCAGAGTTTATAAACACAATTCATACATTATTTACTATGAGGTTAAAAGGACTATTTATTAGTTACAACCAAAGCAGATCGTTCGCTACACCTGAAGTCATTCTGGTATCAGACACCCGAAAACGCAAATGACTACAAGACCTGTTTTTAGAAATATAATTTCTTTGAATGCTCTTAGTAAAAAAATTAATTTCCAGAGACCTGAGCTGAAAGGTAGAACTGAAGGGGGTGGGATTGTTTTTAAGTTATAACAGGAAATCTACATGAGAACAGTTGTTGCAGAATTTAGAAACGAAACAGCAGATCAGGTGGATCCAGACGATTTTAATAATAAAAAACTATAATGATGATAATGAATAGGTGCTGCTAGGCGGCAGCAGCCGTTATGGCACATTTCAGCGGCTTCCACAGGAGATTCAGGGTTTTCTCAAATATACATGAATGAGCCAAAACAATCCTCAAGGCATGTTTTTAGAACGGGAACAATAAAAGGCTTAAAAAAGTCACATTTTCATGTTAAATCCCCTTTAGAGCAGCACTATGCCTTTTTCTGACCTCAGAAATATGTTAGACTTGTTTTAATGACATTTTTTAAATGTGCATTTCTGAAGCTGTTGCTGTGCAGCAGTGTTGAAACACTGATAAAATGCCACCAAGGATGCTTAGCACTTTCAAGCTGAGTTTCACTTCACATCACATGCTACACGGGGCATTTTGAATGTGTACGACTGACTCAGTGAAAAAATATATGGACATTATTAGAGTAAGTGACGAAAATAAAGAGTCAAAGGGAGAGACTAGAGTCAGCCTTAGACTGACTTTTACTTGCTGGAGAGAGCTCAGAGAAGAGGTAGGGTGCAAGGCAAATACTGAATTAGCTGCCACTAGGGGGCACCGAAGTGAGAAAATCAGCCAAGGTTCAGTGGCTTAAAGTTTCCTCCTGAAGGTGAAGTCTGTTCTGCTTGATCAGCTGAACAACTAAACATGATGACACTTGAGCCAGCTGCAGGTTTCCTGTTTAAAACAAACCAAACCAACCATGAAACCTGTGTAAGTTCGTTGCTTACACATAAGCACTTTGTTGTTCCACCTAAAGATAATGACCACAGGACGGAGGAATGGTCTCTTGAGTTTTTGTAGCTCTAGCAAACATTCCTGCTCTTCTTTTACATCTTTTTTATCAGCATGAAGTCACTCGGTGCAGGGGATGAGAGGGCATCTGTCCTACAAAAACATGTTACTCTCAGTTAAGTAAAGACAATAATCTTATCAGGATATTTGACAGGGATCCAGATGGAGTGATTGGTAAGAGAAAGCGGTCCGTTCTGGAGATCCTAAAACGGTAAACGGTCAGCCACTCCCACTTCTGTGAACGGCCTTTCGCTGCTGTAAAATGGTCAAAACCGCTTCCCATCGGAAGGACTGAAGTTCATGTAATATCTGCTGGTATGATTAATCTAAAATAAGATATATAAAGAGAGAAATACGCCTTGATTTTTCATTAGGCTACTCTTTTTTATTTTGTTGATTATTTAAAAATCACCGAAGGCTCAGCCTCTTGCTAGCAGACTTTGAATGTTGTTGATGCTATGTCTCTGGATGTTTACGGTTCCCCACCTCATCCTGGATACTGCAGCACAATCTGTAGCCTACTCCACAGTACCAGCCTCACACAGACACTTAATAAAGTTTCCATTGAGTGCATAAAACTTTGATAACATTTTTATTGCATTCATTATAAATTTAGTCCTCTGTTCATTTATTTATCTTTGGAAAAATTCTAATTTTCAATCATCATTAAGGCAAAACAATTTTTAAACAGACTGCGTCTTCATCTTTATTTTAGCCTGGCCTGTAAGGGGCGTGCGCCCTCTCCTGTCATATGAAGGTAGCAGAAACTTAATCGACAAGATAGGCTATGATAATGGTAAAAAAAAAAAAGAGAAGAAGAAGAAAAGAATTGGCTTTACTTTTAAGTTTATTACATGGTTACTTAAATTTTAACATATTTCATAACAAACTAAAATGGACCTGGGGAGCAGAGTAGCCTAAGACATTTTTAAGCCATCACCCACCGAAATACAAGGCGAATGCCGCTGAAGACACCGGTCTATGCCGTTCTGTAAAGGCAATTGCCTTTTCATGTAACGGTATATGCGCTGTATGAACGGCGAATACCGCTGAAGAAAGGATTGCTATAACATATTTTAAACATGCAGAGACATAGCACATACGCCTAGGCTATTTAACAAGCATAGCTGGAACAAAGGCTTAATCGGATGTTGCCTACCGGCATAAATCCGAACAGGAATCCAATGTTGATGTATAGCCTATTTATGCCTGTCCTTGTCAGTTTTCATTTTTAATTATGAATGGTAATATAACCTGCAGGCTCTTAATCATAGCCTGATTTAATTTTGAATCAATAACTTATATAAAAGTCTAGTTTAACGGATGGATATGTTTACATTCATGGAGTAATAAATAAATTCTTCAAAACATTGGATTCCTGTTCTGATTTATGCCGGTAGGCACCATCCGATTAAGCCTTTGTTCCAGCTGCTTGTAAAATAGCCTAGGCGTATATGCTATGTGTCTGGATGTTTAAAATATGTTATAGCAATCCTTTCTTTAGCGGTATTCGCCGTTCATACAGCGC
>JAVQJG010284617.1:0-12538 GCA_036024015.1 Craterocephalus amniculus | reverse complement strand
GGACAAGAGGTTAAGTTTTTAAAATACTCCATAAACTGTGTAAAAATGGGCACATTTGATTCCCACATTTAGGCCAGTGATCGGATCGGTGATCGGTTTTTTTAAACTCTCTGATCGGTGATCGGCCCCTAAAATCCTGATCGTGTAAAGCCTATTTGGGAGTGGCAGATGTCACTTTGTTTATTTAAAATATGACATCTATACATGTGCCATCTTTGCTATTGAGATCTCTGAATGAAGGTCTTTAATACAAACCTCTACAACTGTATAACTGTAAAATATCTATATAAATAATTTCAGATTGAAAATAACAATTCACTGTAAAAAAGAAACACCTTCAGGTGATTAAATTCTTCAAGACTGCCGATTTATTCAGGACCTGCTTCCCCTTTAAATTCAGCCCAAGAGAAAACGCTTTAATGTAAAAGGAAGTTTTTTGTCAAAGTCTGTGCCTCTTCAGTAAGCGACATTGCTCGTATTGAACTTACATTTCAGACATGCCAAGAAAAAGACATTGTTGCTATAAAGAAAACAAAATTTAAAAAGTTACAGTTTTCCGATGAAAGTTTAGACAAAGATCAGATCAGGCCTTTGGGTACAATGTACTGTGGATAGACAAGTCAAACAGAGTTGAAATGTTTAGTGTAAACCAAATCCATCTCTTCAGGACAAGAATCCCATAACCAGCTTTGAAGCATGGTGGTGCAAATTCTATGGTTTGAGTTGCTTCACTGCCTCAGATATTGAATGCCATTCTGCCACTCATTCAACTCTGAATTCTGAATACTATCAAAGAGAGATCTGTTATATTCTATAAGCTTAAGGTTAATCCTGAACGGACTATTTTAGCAGAATGATTATCATGAGCAAACGCCTTGGTCCATTAAGGAATGACTCAAAAAGCAAAGTTGAAAGATGTGGAATTGCTAAGGCCAAGCACAGATATAAATCCCTTAGAAATCTTGTGTGAGAATAAGAAGCAGGCAGCACATAAAAGAAAACCCTCAAGCACTTTGCAACTGAAGAAAATATTGCATGGATGAGTGATCCAAAACTACAACAAGCTGTTGTCAGAGACTAGTGGACAATTCTTCCAGGGGCTTTAAAGAAAAAAGGAACCACATAAGCATCTGAGGACAAGGTGGGCTCATGTTTTTTTTTCTTTTTTTTAACAGCAAGATATTATATCTTAGAAATGATATACAGTAAAATCCCATTTCTTTTATGTTGCATTTAATCAATATATAATGAAATTCAGGCTGCATAATTTATTGTTTCAGCACTAACACTGTGCACTTGTAAGGTCGACTGTTACAAGTTTAGAAAAAAGAAAAAAAAACGACTTCTTTTTTTCAGTATTACAACATAATCTACCAAGACTTTAGGATTCTAGGGTATATACGCAGAAACACAGTTTAAAAATATCACCATGAATATGGTTTATTTTTCCTTGTCTACTAATTGTTATTCCGATATGCAGCAAAATGAGTAAAAAGAAAGCGATGAATGTTTTGCAAAAAGAAAACCTGATGTCAACATTACAGAAATTATGAAGTTAAGCAAAATCTTCTCCTTTGCTGGCAGTCCTTTGTAAGTGTTACCTTAACACAATACTGCCAATTTGTTTAATCACTAGAGTTGGAACTACTAATCTTTAATTAGAGCCAGATCTGTGTGCCATGCAAAGGAAACATATATATGAATGTATCAGACATATCAGATCACTGACTGAGTAAAAAAATGCAATTTGAATACACTGGCATCATTGCACTGAAATAAAACAACCTTATTCCAGCAACCAAAACTGAGGAGGATTCAAATAACTCTGTGCTACACATGTTTAGGAGATTTAAGTGTTTTATAGCTTATTTTTCAAATGGAAAGTCTTTTTTGTTTTTTCAGTGCAGCGGCTTGTAACACAATATTACCAAAATCATTTTATTGAGTCACTCTCTCCAAACAAAAGCCTGATATTCATTTTTCTCTTAATTGCATTTCCCCCCCATTTTGCATTATAACTGTATTTAAAAATGTGAAATAGCTGTTTTTTAGCTTTGAATCATGTTTACTTACTCAAAATGGTCAAAATCTAAAGTTTTCACATCCATCTGATATAATTTCCTTTTCTTTCACCAACATGTGGTAAAAGGATTCGGTCACCTGTAACACAACACAGCCAAATCTTCTGATGCTCAGGAGCTGTCTACAATATGAATTAATGTATGAAAATCAGAAAACGATGTTAGAGCACCTCACAGCAGCGACTCCAATGTGGCCGTGCCTTCAGTCATTGGAGTCTGACCAATTAGACGCTGCAATCTGTGTAGAAGTGAGCAATTCTTACACAGCAGATAGTTTGAGTTGGATCTGTTTGCGACTCATCTCTGTCAGTTACAACCCTGACTCTCTTAATCAAAACAAGCATCTGGGCTCCATTATACCCAGCTGGAAGCCATTGATCATCAAAATGCAATCCTGAGCAGAACGAAGCTGAACATTGGACTGCAGGCTAATGGCTGGTTTTCATCCTGGTTCTCCGATGAGTTCCTTCACTTTAACTAGAAACAACTGCAAAAAAAAAGACTATTCCCAATTATTTTCAGGTGTGATTTTTGTTTCTGTACAGGTGTAGCAGGTTACTGTCAGTTTCTTCTTGTTTATATAACTGATGCTGTTACTGGTGTATCTTTTATGTCCTTTTTCTTCTCTTCTCTTTTTTTTCCCTCTTCTGTGTAATATCTTCTTTCTTTTGACCTCACCCCTTTGTCCGGACCACCAGTAATATGTCAATTACATAATAATTAAGAGAGAGCTCATAAGCATAACGCTCCTCTTGGCAGAAAAAAATTGTCCGGTACAACACAGCAGCCAAACCATCATTCTGCTTGTTTAATACATTTAAGTATCTTTAGAGGTCAATTGGATGCTTGAACATTTTCATGTCTGGCACTTAGTCAAATGCTGCTCACCCAACAATGCGTTTGCTTTTACAGACTATTAACAGCATGTTAAAATTAGTTATTTACTGGAAAGGGGATAAAAACAGTTGACAACTGATTCAGAGATATGTAGCTACTGATGCGAAGTCAGTAGCCTGAGGTGCTTACCAGTCACAGCTGCATGAAACAAGGTTTTTTAAGGTTTTTTAGGAAATGTGTCAATACACAGAGATACAAATCACACTCTTAATTCATATTTAACTCCTCACTTCAGTCACCGTGTGATTTAATGGTTTTTGTTATTATAAGACTTGCTTTTCAACACTTAAAAGAGAGCAGGAAAGCATCACAATCCGTGAACATGTTTTAATAACATAAGATAGCAGTTTTCAAAGTGTCATTTCCCTGCCTCCAACAACTAATTATAAGATTAGACCAGATCAATAAAAGTTAAAGTCAATTAAAGTCAAATTGCCAGATATGTCATGGTTCATTAGACCATTTCTTACGATATTAATAATTTTCCATTTGTAAACCATCACACACTATGGATGTGGTTTAGGTGCAGAGTGGAACCCTTTCAACCAACTTTACGAGAAATGACATTAAAAAGTTAGATTAAAGGTTGCCACAACTGTTCAGAATTAAGCTGGATGAATTGTGCTTCAATTTAATTTATTCAGCTATATTCAGTGTCTGTATTTTCAATGTTTCTCATTAATTGTCCTTGTTTGTTTGTTTTACCAGTGTAAAAGTTATTAGCTCAGGGTTACAGTTTTAATTGTTTTTAAATTGTTCAGGAGAAGAACAAAGCAGATTAGAAAAAGATAATAATCAAGTTTTTAATAAATTAAATTGAAACATAAAAGAAATAGCTACGCTGTAAGTCAGAGATGGTAATTTTTTAGCACATCTACTCTAGGCCTCATTTCTTACAGTTCTATCAAGTCCAGTCACTGAGACTGAATATATTGAATATACTATAGCAAGAGGCAATGACATATTGCAAATTCATTATATGTGAAGGGCTGCTTTGGAGCCATAAATGTTGAGAATGAGATTGAAATTGAAAAGTTCTTTGGAACAAATATCATAAAACTCCCTTTCCATATATAGTGGGCCACAATTCAATAACTCCACTCTTCTACCGCATTTATTTTGTAACATAAAAAGTGTCAGGTACACGTAAAAAGTGTAATTATGGTTTCTCAAATGTCATGCTGGTCATTTGTCTTTTTGATCATGTAACTTTATCATACATATGGAGTAGAACTGCCAGCTATGGGTCATGTTTGGACACATTTATGCAGGAAGAAGGGAAAGCGGTGTCCACTGGTTGTGTTCACATGCAATGTTTTGCAAAAACGTGATATTCTTATATAATATTCACATAGTAATCTTCCATTTAGTAAGATGGATAATGGTAATTAGGTCCTAGATGATGGTGTTTGCATTTGAGAGTCTAAATTTGCTCAATGCCATCTGACATATCATCCTGACAAATGGAAATAAATGGTTGGCTTAACAAACAGATGAATAAACAAAGGAATCATGTCCTCTGGCTATGACTTAGAGTGGAGGTGTTAGGCATCCTGGTACTTAACTAGACTGATAGGCTCTATGGCTTGTGTCCTTCACAGGGTGTTTGTGCATTGTCGAGGGGATTATTAATTCCCAAAAACAACAAAGTCCTGCTCCCTGTTGTTGATGGAGAAGATTGTTACTGCATCTTTCTATTTATTTTATGACTGCTTTTGAATATTTCTGCCATTTCTTTTACAGTTTATCGTTGTGTACGGATGCCAATATGTTGCCCTGACATTGTTTGGTCAGAGTGACATAAATAACTGTACACTGAATGGTGCACATAATGTGCTTCCCACACCTTTATATTGTATGATTTGATTCACTATACTGTCTGTAATTGGTGAAATTTAAATATTAGGAATCTTGAGGAAATTTACTGTTTCCTCTCCTGTCTGCAGTTATCGCATGAATTCTCATTAAACTGCACTACTGGAAACGGAAATAGGCATCCCCTTTTTTTCAGGAGTCACTGTAGTCAGTTGATGCGGAGCACGCTGCAGGAAACAAGAACATAACGGGGGAATGGGAGATACTGTAAGCAGCTGTAGCATTTTTCTGCGTTCTAATGTCTTCAATCCTTCTTTCTTAACCTTTTCCAGGTGTCATGGGTGAATATGAGCCCAAAATTGAAGTGCATTTTCTTACATCTGTCCTGGCTGCCAAAGGAGTGACTGTCAGGCTGGAGTGTTTTGCCCTGGGGAAGTAAGTAAACAAGGACATATTACACAAACCTAGATTATTCTTTATTACAGTAATAACTTATTACTTACTAGGAGCCCTACACTATCACCCATCATTGCTCTGAAGCTAAGAGATCCTTTAGATTATGCTGCCTGTGTTCCACTCTCTTCTTTAAATCTCATTAATCCATTACCTGAATGGGAACCAGGCATATCTTGTCTTCAGGCAGTATGTTAAGTGAGTCCAGGGAAGTGCAGCATTGTAGTTGCACTGTAAGATGACATGTTAGTGCATGGTGGTGGTGGGGGTTGGGGGGGACTGAATAGGGAATACAGCCCTCGGGACCCATGTGTTCTTCTAATTGAAAGCCTTAATGTATCTGTGTTTCCTGGGTGCTTTCAGGGTTTGTTATGAATTTAGAAAGCCAAAGATATGGGGTTGAAAAAAAAGTGAAATTGATCATAGTTGTCTTCCGGGAGGGAAAACACTCTTGTCCACAGAGACTAAATCCAAACCACTTACCATGGTAGCTAATGTTGCTTCATGGTTTTCAAAATGCTTCCTTTTCCAAATCAAAATGTTTTTGTAATTGTTGTTTTTCACTGCCAATGATATTCAGATAGCAAAGATGCAGATAGGGTAGCTTATGTCTAAAAAAGCTTTGCAAACAATTTCTGTGTCCTCTCTCCAAAGCAAGATTGAAGTGGTGTTTGACTTTACAAGAAATTGTTTTTATTCTACAACAAAGCATTTTGTAATCCCAGCTATTTAGTACTATCTCTCATAAATGATTCATGACACACTCTTAACTGCAAACAGTTTGTAATTTGATGTTTACTAAGGGCCACACAACATTTTACCTTCATCTCAATTAATTGTCAATATCATGGTAAGTAATCTAAACATTTTGACACTGCATTATTATCCAATCCCTTTGTGTTTTTGTGAAGCTTAGCAGGAGTTTCTGGAAGCCAAACTGCTTCAGTTATTCCCCTTTCCTTCCCTTATTGAAGTAATTTGTGCATGATGGCTTTCAGTCATACAATGATCCCATTGACTCGCCCTTTTACGTGGAGATTAAAGATTTATCATTGTATCCCATTAAGACACGCCAGTCTTTATATAGTGCTGAAAATGAAGTTAAAATGGGTTTTGTACTGCTGTTGATCAATATGTATGATGGGACTACTACTAAGGACGAAGTAGAGCTTTTTGTTTGTTGCTTTTAAAGCCTCTTGGCATTAGAGTCTGATGGATAGTTATCAGGTGATGATACTGAGAGGCTGCATGCAAGAGCTAACACAACAGGAGAATGGTAGAAATGAAATACCAAGCCATAAGATACAGAGGTTCTCTTGATCATAAGAAGTTTTGCATTGTGTTCACTTTTTTTTTTACATTACCAAGCTGCCCAATACTTTTCTTTAAATATGCTGACATCTCGGGGATCTGTGTTTTGCTTATGGATGAGTGTACGGTATTACATAACATGGCTGGAGGAGTGGAAGGAGGTCAGAGGTACCATAAACATGACGTGCGTTTGAGAGCACCTTTAAACAGCTATTTTTTTATTTCCTTGTTTTGATACAATTGCTGTTTACTTTTGGTTTCAATTGCTTTTACTTTTTAACTTGCTTGCTTGGTTAAGCTGTTTAAATATCTAATCAAATTTTAAAAAACAATGGGGTATGGTTGAATTTCAGGAAATACCACTGTTTCATTGATACACCATGTCAGAAAAGATCTGCTCTAAAAGCACCTAAGCGTAATGTTGTTTTTATTTCAAGGTATAGTGTAGTGTGAAGTTCACATTAGTTAAAAAAGCCTTATATATTTGATGTGTTACACATTCAACCCGCTCGTTTCCACTTACGGTAAAATATGATATCCTTCATGTGCTTGGTGCTTCTATCTGAATAGCCGTAGAGTAGAGGATGTACTTTTAGTTTCAGTGACCTCAGCGGGAATCAAACTCTTAAATTCCTGCTGTTGCTTACTGTACTTCATTGAACAATACAGGAACGCATTATTAACAGCAATAGAAAGTGCCTCTTAACACAGCCCATTTTACACTCAAAGTAGTGGTTAATGTGTTTGAAAGACTTGTTTGTGCTGTGATTATGCAGACAAAACATATATTTGTATTTCGTTTGGCTGTTCTTTTCAGAAAAGTGAAGAATTCCTAAAGGGACCAGGAAGTTAAGAGCTTAGCAAATGAGGTAAATGGTGGAGTATTATCTAGATCTTAATGATCAGAACTGACTCAACATTATACTTTGGTATTAGATTTAATTTTGAACCTCTTTTATGAAACAAGTCCAGATGAGGGCACAGCAATTGTGTGAAATACTAATTAAGATGTAATCTTCAGAGCCTGCCTATAGGCACAGACTCCAGTTGAAAATTGCAACACCTTAAATGCACTCCAGTATAACAGGTTCATGTAGCAAGGGAGTAAAATGCTTATTTTAAAAGAATGGCACCAAAGACCAGAGTCCAGGGTGTAATGCCAACAGCCTTGGCGAACACTGACATGGAGAGTTTCTCGCTGTTAAAAGAGAGAGCCTATTCCCTTCCAGCTGTTCTCCTCAGTCCAGAAAGCATGTTCAGTCCCGGCACTCATTACTCAGGCCCCAAAGAGAATCCTGCCATGAACTCTCAAAGATCCACCGTCATGTTCCATCCCCCTTAAGGTCTCTATAGATTTCCCTTGTTCTTTGGCTTGTTGAGAGTTTAGTCAGAGCAAAGGTTGCAACATTCTCCATTACAAACGTATAAAGGGCTTTACAACAACTCCCTTCCATAGTCGCAAGCTCTGATTAAAGACTTTCTTGATGTTTCATGTCAGTATTTGTGTTTTCATAATCAATTAAGATATTGAAATAAAAATACAAGTTATGAAACATTACACCTTCATAGGACTGGTTGAATTAGGCCTGACTTCAGGCATTAGATGTGATGTCATTTTGTACAAAAACGCTTTTTTAATTACTTACTTAGTGCATGTTTAAGTTAAACATCAGTCCGTCCTCCTGGTGGGAAGATAGTGATGATGTTGCATCAAAAACTGACATGAGAAACATTATAGCAGTTAATGGTTTGGTTAAAATTCAGGCTGAAAAAGAGTCATGCAGTATCTTAGTCGGAAATAAAGAGTAATATTCTGTTTTAATGTAAGACACAGTGAAAAGCCTGTTGTAACTCTATTGCAGCGAAGGGCGATTCAGTGTCCTTGTGAAGGGATCAGAAAACTAAGTGATGTAACATTTCCATCCAGGCTAAATGATTGATAGTTTCACTGGAGGTTTGCTTGGTGTCACATTTCCATCTTTCAGAGGCCTGTCAAATCTCATTGTCATACAAGAGCTGACAGATACTTAGCACGTTATAGGTCATTCATGTCAAAGTTATTTGTCATGCCGATCTACACAGAAATTCATTAATAAAAAAGAATGAATGTTGATTTTTTTTAAATACTCATTTTACAAATATCTGGCAATTTGGTAACTTTTTTAATAGTGTGTCACTGATATCTTGGATTCAATAGGTGTGAAATGTGTGCTGGTTGGCGCAGTTAATAAATCACTAGTGGTCTAAAGGTCAATAATTCATTATTAAAGCAGTGTTGACTAAATTTACAGTCTGGTTTGCAAATGAAAGACTGCAGATTTTAATGGCAGTTTCTATTATTATTATTTTTTGTTAATGTTACATACAATATTTCTATGATGTCATGCCAGTTTATTTATTTTTTATTTATTTATATTTCAAAACAATTGATAAGTAATCATTAATGATTCACTTAAGATGTGTACTTGCACTTGAAAAAATATACATAAAAATATACTCTCAATTGACTTAATTTAATTAATTTTTAAAATGTTTTGCATAAAAAACTGTAAATATACTATTCTGCTTGGGTAATGCTAACATTTTTCAAAGGTGCATCAATGCAGCTAAATACTGTTCAAAGATATAAATTGTGCTCCTGTTACACTGTATTACATTCTATAAACTACACTGTTATTCTTCTTACAGTCCAGTGCCAACAATCACATGGAGGAAGATAAATGGTAACATCCCTAAAAAAGCACGACTTCGGAAGTCTCAGGCTGTACTGGAGATTCCCAATATTCAGCTGGAAGACTCGGGAACTTATGAATGCAAAGCTGAGAATCCAAGAGGAGGCACTGCTTACAAAGGCCATCTACAGGTTTACAGTGAGTCTGAGTATAACATTTGCATGCATTTCTTTGTATTTGTTAGTGAATAAAATCTAACTTTGCTCTGTTGTAGTTATAGGATATGCTTGCAATGTGACCATTTGTGTATTTGGGACCCCATGTTCTTATTCCCTACTGGTTGGTTTAGATCATTTTTGCTTTGTATTCATCATACATTACCCAAGAGCATGCATGCATTATTTCAAGTGTTATATATATATTTTTTATTCCAGGAATAACAGTCTATGTAACTACTTTCAGTTTCTAGGCATCATATGGCATAATATGAGCTTAGCTAGATATAATGTCCCCAAATTCAAAGCTAGAGACTGCTACCGGTCCTTTGAAATTTTTTGAACAGGCCAAGGACTAATTATTCCTCCCGCCCACATAATCCAAGAGCAAGGTTTTTATCTAATTCAGTCTGCTCTTGTGTTTGAGCTTAGACACATGTGGGTCTCTTTCTGACAAGAAGTCGGCTCAGTTTTGTTCTAAACATTTTAGATATTCAGTGGTGATTTTAATAGACAAGTAAAGTTGCTTTGTTGTAACAAATAAAAAAAACATCTTTTTTTTTAATTCATAGCTATTTGTCCAGACTGCTGTGAGACTGACCTTTTCAAAAACATATTTCATATGTAATAATAACCCAACATGAATTATGAGAAAAAGATCCTGCTCTGAATGCCAGTAGTTAGGCCCAAAGCTTGTCTGCATTAACATGTCCTCAGGTTCAATGCAGTTATGAAAGACAAGGTAGTTATGATAGACATTTGTAAATGAGTTTTGAGGATCACCAGACATTTTCAAAATGATCAACCAGTTAACACGTACACTTTTCTTCATTTCTTCCGATTTTTTTTACAGTATGTTGAAAGAAAAATGAACATGTCTGTAAGTTTCTGAAGGATCGTGAATGTACATAAGTTCTAAGGTAGACTTCAGATAAAAGCAGTTTCTGGCTTTCTAACAATAAAAGGGACAACAAAGTGAGCCTGAATTACTGCCTTTGCCACTTTAAGCTGGTGCATGTTTCCCATTTCTCTTTGTCAGTGCCTCGTGCACAGGACCAAGATAATGGACTACCTCAACCCTGGTAGGACACATTTCCAAGGCCCTGTACTTCTTGGCAAGCTCCATTCTGTTGACATCACAAGGAGAATAGGGGACCTAATTTGTAGCACTCTCACACTAAATGTAATTTACGCAGGTCAGCTGGCAGTTTGAACTTTCATTGTGAGAGAGACCTCCATGACCATAATCATTCAATCAAACTGCACAAAACATACTTTACAGACGGTGGCATATGCATGGGATGGGAAAAAAAATTTCCCCAGCGTGTTAGGGAAACAGCTCCATGCTGAGGGTGTTCTCTTTTTTTACACACCAGACAGGGAATACAACACAGAGGAGGGTGTTCCAGTAAGATCTGGGAAATTCTTTAAACTCATTTGTATTTTTAAAGGTTTTTATAGTTCAGAGATAACATAAATGTTAATTACAATGTAGCAGAAATCTATGTGGAAAACTTGTTGATCACATTTTTATCACAGTTTTATTTTAAATTCCGTGCTTTTAAATACCCATTTTCAGATTTTTCCTCATTTTGTAAATTTACGTATTAGAAATACCACTATATCAGCCATTTTATTTGTCTGACAAATGTTTGTCTGCACAAAGTGTTGAATATATCTACAAACAGGATGTATTACTGTTGTTATGCACTTTTCCAGATGTCTCATTCAAGAGTAAAAACATTAAAGAAAAATATCACAAATTAAAGAGATTAGAGTGAGAGAAGGAAAACAGAATACTGAATGGATGATCTTACCCCCTATGATCAGTCCATATAAATTTGTGTGAGAGGTGAAAAGAATTTACAACTACACATAACAGCCACTAGATGTAAAGAGACCGAAAGATTCGAAGAAAAAACATCCAGCCTATATGTGGTTCAGATCTTGAATTGTGCCATAGATGTCCTGCAGCATTTGGAATTCAGCAGGATGTGTGGATGGAGCTTTGGAAAGCAAGTGGCCTGCGTGAAAAAAGAAATGTTAAATCTTGTTGTTCAAGGAGTCTCCAGAAAAGTCAGCTGTCTTGTTTGCATAGATCCTCGAGCAGCCATGTAGTGGCAGGAATAAAAGAAAACATTCTCTCATACAAATAACTTTAGGAAACAAGCAAAAAAGCACTTCAGTTGTTACCCAACTGGGATAGATTTTTCATGTTATTTTTTATAGTTACAATTATCTCCCCACAGTTTTGAGTATGCAATCTACTCGGTGACATAAAAAACATGAAAGACTTCTGCACAATGCCTCTTTCTTTTTCACATCTATGCAACTTTTGGTCCCAGAAAACCCTCAGTTTTTTTTTTTGTTTTTTTTTGCACAATACCTACAGTAGATTTCCTTTGTATTTGTCTAAACTGACTTGAAGCAGTATTATGTTAAAGAAAAAGATTTTTTTTGTCACAAATGCAAGCTCTTCTGCTTGATTTTAGAATAAGTGTTGTGTTTAATGAATTAATCAGCTATCTTTTGCAGCTCTAAGGGTAATTGCAGCATCATGCATTGTTGATGGTACATTTGTTCAGACACATTTTCTCTTGACAAAGTGGAGATAACTCCAACCGGGTCTCGTTTGTGTCTCAAGGATATACTACTTATTCTACTATCTTTTTTCCCATCCTCAAGCCCTTCCTCAGTGGGTCAGAATGATTAATGACACTCAAATGGATAGTGGAGAGAAGCTCCAATGGGAGTGCAAGGCCATCGGGAGGCCCCGGCCCACCTATCGCTGGCTTCGTAATGGTTTGCCCTTGACATCCCAGGTACCGTTTCATGCACTTTACCCTTTCCTTCTGTAACTGCTCCATGAAACATGTGGATAATTCCCTTTCCGGCCGAGATCGCCCTTACAAGGGTTTTTTGACTGTTACTTGTGAACAGCAGTCATAAATGATGCATTAATGACGGAGAATATTGTCATGCTGCATACCAAATTAAACATCAGAAGCTAGGCTACAAGCCAGCATAAACCGTTTCAAAATATATACGAAACACAACTGAAGATATAGCTTACTGAAATAAAACGTGTAAAACA
>JAVQJG010284607.1:0-18768 GCA_036024015.1 Craterocephalus amniculus | reverse complement strand
AGAGGATAAGACGCGCGTTTTTTTGTCGATGTGAAAGGAGCCAAATGCCGAGTGATCGCGGGTTAACTCAGCTTTGAAAAACCCGCGTCGACGCGCTAATTTCAGTGTGAAAGTGGCTTCAGTCATCTTCTCCTACAAGAGAGGATCCTTCAGTGAGACAAAAGTACCCTCTCCTCCTCCTCCACTCTCTCTTTCTCTCTCCCTCTGTCTCACACACACAGATGTTCCATAGTACACTCTCTGGCTTCAGAAGACAAGGATGAATCGCGCAGGGAAGAGGATAAAAGACAACAAAAAATTAAGTGTGAAATAAAAAGGAGGGGAATCTGCCATGAGGGTGCTGGAAGGGAAGTGGAAGGAGGAGAAAAAAGAAAAAAGGAAAGAGGGGAAAGAAATTAGGAAGCGACAAGGCCAAAGATGGGGAGATAGTCTTTCTTGTGGAAGAGGATAAACATCTGGCAGTTCTGTTTCTTTCTCTTCAAATTAATGACAATGTGGTTGTGATCCCACGCATGGCACAAGCACATCCACTTCCAGCACATTATGCCAGAGCAACAATGTCAAAAAAGCCGAGCTAGATTAACCACTTAATTTAAAATCACTCATCACCATCTTTACATCCAAGTCGCCCACTTAGCTGTGCCTCTAATTATATTTTGTCAACTGGGGCCACCTGAGAATGAAAGGTTTGAGGGAAAATAATCATTCCAGTCATGTAGTCTTCATAATGACTCCCACCCCTCAATGTGTTTGCTGTACAAGGTGTCTCCTGTCACTAAAATAATGAAGGACATGACCAAGTCTTCTTTTATTACCTTTTGTTTGCCTCAAGAGTCTGTTTCAATATGATTTTTTGGTCTTTTTCTTTTTGTCAGTTATAGTTATCAAGATGTCACTGATAATTTAATGTTTCCCATATGTATTGAAATCTGTTTTTCAAATTAAATGTCTTCAGGACTAAAATGGTTGTATTAGGATTTCAATCAAAAACCTGTTACTGTAATAACTTCCAGAATGTGATGCTATACTCTGCTCGGCAGTTTATGTGTCAGAAGTGAATATGTGGATACCCAGTTTTAAGTGGTGGAGAAACGGTGATGAATAATCTATAAGGAAATCAAAGTCTTGATGTTCCTTGTGCTCATTTGCAGTAAGAACAAAATGTGCTTACTTCAAGGCCGGCTTGATTTGTACGAAAATATATGATCAAAGTTTTCTACAACTCTGATGGTTTCATTTAACTATCTCAAACTCAACATCCTTTCATCCAACTCAGCTACACAAAATGGAAAAGTAGGGGTGTAAGCAGTTTTCATTACCCCCAAAAATCTAAAACAAACTGAAAGCTTTTATGTTTTCTGAAACATTAACACCATGCCATTCACTGTAGATGTATCTTAAAATACAGCCCTGTCAGAATTACATTGGCAAACAACGTAGCTGAGGCTGTTTGCCAACCTGACTACACACATTTTCAAAGGTTGGCCTCTGCATATCTGAGCATCAAAGTATCTTTCTGTAAAGAAAATCAAAGAAACCAAAAAAAAGATAACAAATCATTATAAACTTCCAAGAAAGAGAGACCTCTTTTTTCCAGTGATCATTCAAAGTCTCCTTATTGCACAGGAACAAAGTGAGAAATCAAAGGGATGTCATGAATAAAAAATCCTGCAGAGTAAGACATGAAAGAAATGTAAAAGTTCAGAATCTGGGAGCGTGTTAACTGGTTCACTGGTTTTGGTTAAAGACTTCACGCTGTATTGCTACTACCACAGGAAAGGTCGATTAAAAATAAATACATCTTTAGAATAAGAATTAAATAGAGTAAGAATACTTTTTCAGAGCAGATAGGTGTATGTTTTCATATATAGTTTGATATTCGTGTTATGAGCTTGTCAAAACTGCCTTTGCATGCAGCTGCAACATTCCAGTTTCCCCATGAGAATTACAACATTTAATCTCCAGTATGGACACAAATCTATGCAAAGAAAGACCAATTGTAAAGATGCAATGGACTGGTGGTTATATAGTATGTCTTACTTGAACGAGTCAGCTGTATAGCAGCTAACTTGCAAGGAATGACCACATTTTCTCACACAGACATCAGTTTTAGCATGGTTCATGGGAATATAAAAATATATAATATCCTTCTCATTACTAGCATTTTATTCCTATTTAACTACCATTGCAGCTGTCTTGTCTTCTAAGTTTGTGTCTGTCAAAGAGAGAGAGTTTGTCATTCTTGCTCCCACAGCACATGTCCTACAAACCTACCATCTTCTGTCAGTGTTTCTCTCTTTTACAGGAAAATCTTAATGAAGCAAGTTTTTTTCTATCCACCTCATACTCTCACATAAAATCACAATTTAGGAAAGTCACTACAGTACTGCCACTCCTTTACAACACTCCACTGACCCAAACCCTCTTCCCCACACTTTTTGTACTGCGCTCTCTGAGGTATGTAGTGCATTATTTGATACAGAATATATCAAGAAAATTCATCTTTTCACTGTCAAAAGAAATTACTGTATAAATAGAAAGATGTGTAAAAAAAATCAAAATTATTAAGGAACAAAAGAAGAATTATTGTTCAGATTGACTTCTTTTGTGAATACACCAAAACAATTAGTCAGTTTTAATCACTTTTTTCTACCGTACTTTGTATTCATAGAACATGGCATAAAATCACGTACAGCCATCTGACCAACCGCATGTATTTTCTGAACTGCTTAATCCAAGTGGGTCGCGGGTGTGCTGGAGCCTATCCCAGCTGTCAAGGGGCGAGAGGCGGGGTACACCTTGGACAGGTAGCCAGTCTGTCGCAAGGCCAACACGGAGAGACAGACAACCACTCACACACACACACACCTAGGGAGAATTTAGAGTGCCCAATTAACCTGACATGCATGTCTTTGGACAGTGGGAGGAAGCCGAAGTACCCAGTGCATACACGGGGATAACATGCAAACTCCACACAGGAAGGCCACAGTGTCAAAACCCTCCACAGCCAGAATCAGACTGACTTGGGACTTGAACCCACGGCCTTCTCACTGTGAGGACGCAGTGCTAACCACTACACCACCGTGCAGACCCGCATGTATGTAATGCACAAAACTTACTCTACAGTAACTCCACAGTTTTCTTCTACAAAATTAACTTAAAAGGAAAATAAATAAATATAGAAAGATTCAACTGCTGAACAGGTTTGCAAATAACTGAGTTAAAAAAGTTAAATTTGTGGTTAGGGGTAAAAATTGTTTAAACATTTTGATGGGAAACTGGACAAATGTTACAAATAAAAAAAAAAAATAAAAAAAAAGTGCATCTCATTAGAGTGAACATTTCATCAACATGGCCCCCATTAGGGTACACACCAACTGACTTGTTAGATGTCAGCTCAATCAATATTGAAAAACTGTCTTGCTTGGTTTAAATCTGACATTTATTTAACATAAAATATAACAAGCACTTTCAGGTTTGATGGTTTCATCAATAAAGGCTCAACGTTGCAGCACAACAACATTTTAATAACACTGCGATCTAAATGAATCTAAAGGTTTAAAGTAAACCTTCTCCGGAGCAGGGTAGGTGTTCATAATCCCTTTTCAATCTTCCAGGTTAAAAGAGAGCCATCTTTGTGGAACTGAAACTTGCGTTTTAGTCTTCTATTATTTTTCACTCCTCTGCAACTTCAGTGTCCTGCAAGGTAAGAAGTCTGGCAATTTTAAAGAGAGCATAGATGAATATAACTGCCTCAGAAATGGCTCAGATGACTGCTTTAACATGGGAGCAGAATCGAAAGAGGCAAAATGCTTTCAACCAAAGGTGATCAAAGAGGTTATTTGAGGGAGCGTATGGGGTAACTTCTCTCCTCATAACTTGGGTCGAGAGCCAGCACATACCCATTCAAAGGCCTACACTTTAATCATAACCAACCACAAAACTACACACTTACTGTAGAGAAAGTTTCCCAGGAGAAAAGGGATACTCTGCGGTGATTTCTGCTTGCTTTGTTTGCTCAAATAAATACAGAATGTAAACTGGCTAAATTAAATTAGAAATCTTTGTAACGAATTTGAGTAACGATAGAACCCTTGGGAGTGACTTTGGCTTTGGTATGATGTCTCATTAAACCCAAGAGTGTGTGCAACTTATGATTCATGTGAAAATGTCAAGGTTAAAAGTCACGGCCAGCCAAATTATGAGTATTTTGCCTTCATGCAAACACCCTTCCAACTGATACTGAAAAAAACACACGCCTTGGTTTTTTTAGAGTTGTACAGACAGGCTTAAAACCTTAAAAGCAATAAATAAATACAAAATATATCTTTGTTCTGTGGTGAAAGATTTAAAGTGACAATCAAGGCAAGTCTTTTTCCTGTCTCTCTTTTTCTGCTTCCCATCCCTGCTGCTAAGCTTCCATACCTGCACTGGTTTAGGTACTTTGAGAGTTTCTCTGTCCAACGGTGTGGGTGTATTGCTTTATCATTACTGTAGTTAGATTGTTTTTACATACTTTCTGGTCTGTTACAAAAGAATTCAATTTGACCCATCAGCAAACTAGAAAAAACAAAAGCCTTCCAGAGGAAATTATAGGGTGTGAATAATGAACATGGCAACAACAGAGGAAGTTCGCATTCTGCTGATGTTCAAATTTTTTGTGAGAAAATGCAGCAGCTGCAGTAATAGAGATGATATCTGAGACCCTTAAATCAATGCTGCTCGAAAGCCAGTTATTCCCACCTCTGCCAGTTTCCTGCATATTTCATCTAGCATATATGTAGCTGCAAAGAAGCACAGCTCAGCTTATTTAAAATGCAAAATTAGTTGAATTAAATGAACAAACTATTAAATATTTTGTTCAATGATAGTCATTGTCTTTACTTGGCTTTCAGTATTGATTGTTGTGAACACATTTTAATATTAAGTGAATGAAGGAACTGATGCAGTTTTTAATATAATTATGACAGTAATGGTAGATATGAAATCTAAATCTTGGTTGTGATCGCCCAGGCAAAGCTTTCTAACTCTGACCACTTCCACTGGCCAAGATGTTAAGCCAAGTCTATTTCCACTTCTGCCCTGGGAGTTAAAAGCCCACAAAGATCCACTCTCAGCCCTGTTTTTAGTGTGTTTTGATGTGTTTCTGTTCTTTCCCCTTCAAGTGCCAATCTGCACTTCTTTGATTTTATTCTTTGTTTCCTTTTCCAAGTTTTAGCCTTAGTCTTCATTAATACTGCTGTGCTTCACATTAAGTGCAATTTCCAAAAACCAACTGGCATATATTTATCAATATTCACAACCTTTTTTGCACTTGAAATTCACAAGTTCTTCTGCTGCATATGTTCACAAATAGTTTTTTTAATTACATTTGTGAGTATTTATTGTTAATTTTGTAAATTAACTGATTGTAAATACTAATTAAATGAAATTAATTCCTTAGTTTAACTCATTCATGGTTAAATCTTCATAAAAACCTTTCATTTGAAATATTAATAAATCACTGACCTTGTCAGGACAGTACTTCTTATGGGGACAGGCTACGGTGTTAAAGTACAATTGTAAGTAAATATTAACTGTGAAAAACAACATTGAAACAAGGATAATTACACAAGTTTATATGTGTGAGTGTGTTTGAGCATGTGCTTGCAGCACAGGGGGATAGAGCATTTCATGCTGGACCCCCTCTATAACCTGAGGTCAGCACTGTTGGAGACAAAGTAAGAAAAATGTGTGTATGCTTGTGCGTCTGTGTGAATGATAAACCACACAGTGCAGGTGTGAAGAGCCATAATGACAGTGGCTGGTCTACACAAAGAGCTGAGAACAGCAGGTTTGAAAGCTCATAGCAGCACATTGTAGCCTCTTTCACACAAATACACACTGCCTTACAGAAGTAAACAAACAGGAAACACCAGGCTTGAAGAATTTATTTTTACTGCAAAGAGTGAGGCAAGCTGGAATTTACAATGCAGATAAAAATCATTTAATGATAGTTATATTACACTTGGGAGCATTTACATTTTTGTGTGAAGGGTGGGATGGGGGTGTGTTGGTATTGGCCATTAACCTCTAATTAGTCACTGACCCCATATTAAATCCAAAGTAATATGAAAGCCAAGAATACATCATTGTGTCAATTGAACAATCAGTAGTATAATTAATATCACTAAATGTTATCACTTGTTTTACATGGAGGAATAAAACTCTGTGGACAAAAAGATTTCCAGGCATTTTTGTTTATTGATGGATTCTTGGTTCTCCCTCTTTTAATACTTTCTGTTTTACTTGTGTTCAGTTTACTTTTGGTCACAAGCCCATTATAGAACCGACACACAGGACTACCCAGGCGAGGTTCAAGCGAAGTTCAAGGAAACCTTCTTGCTGTGAGTTGATAACACTAACTACAGTTAAGTAGACAGTAAGTGGAAGGCATAGTTTTAATTCTATGAAAAGAAGAGTGGCATCATCTGTTTGTGTTGTGTGTGCGTGTGTGTGTGTGTGTGTGCGTATATGACTACAAAATGTACAGTAGAAAGTTTTTAAGTTGGTCATTTATACTCTATTTTTAATATATGATTTTACACTGTAAAGCACTTTGTATTGCATGATCATGTATGAAAAGGGCTATACAAATAAAGTTTGATTTGATCTGATACAGTAAAACACCACCTTCGAGCCCAGCATTGAATGATTTTAAATACACACACACAGGCAAAAAAGAAAAAAATATATACGACTCAATATGAGCTTCAAATGTGCATTTTAAAACTCATTGAATACTCATAATTCAGTACAATGTTTTCCCTGTAAAAAAGAAATGCAAGAGAAAAAGCATATTGGTTAATGCAATCGCTAACGAACACTGTTACGCTCAAACAGCCACACATCAAACTACACAGTCTGCTTGTCTCTGGCAGTTCATCATCCACTCACTTCCACTCCACCAAGCAGTTAAACAGACACCTATCCTACTCCCTGAAGACCATATAGGCAGAGGACAGGAGGGAGAAGCTGAGTACGGATGATGGGACACCGTTTAAACCCACACACAAATGCACCCACATTTGCTTACCTCTCCATTCTTATTCCTATCTGTCTTTTTCCATGCACCATTCGCTTTCTCCCCTGCTCTCCTCCCTAACTGCAATCTCAGTTTTCCTTACGTCTCCCACAATGATCTCTTAGTCTGGTTTAGTTTTTACAGAGACACAAAGCTGCACAAGACTTTTATATGAAAAAAAGCACACACATCTCATCAAGAAAACTGCAATACAGCTGTGACTGCGAGGAGTTCCCATCTGCTAATTGAGATCATGTACCTATTGAACTACATGCCTGAAGGGAATGAACAATTCTAATAATCAAATAGAGCCAAACAGCACTGATGAAATTGTCGTCGCAGAGGCAGCAAGATCCTTTCCTTCACTTGCGTCCCTTTATTAGCTTTAAATTCTTTGCACCCAAACATGGACTCATGTTTCTAGATTATAGTAAGCTGGTACAGTATGAAATGCAATGAATTAGATAACTTCAGCATTAAGATTTGGAAGGAGAATGAAAGGCATATCTTCCACTAGCTTAGGTTTGAAAATGTGCATGCATAGTTTACAGTGCCAAAGAAGATTTGAATGAAATTCATACATACATACACGCGTACACACATACACGCATGCATACATGCATACATGCATACATACATGCATACATGCATACATACATGCATACATGCATACATGCAAACATGCATACATACATACATACATGCATGCATGCATACATGCAAACATGCCACCTACATCTGCACAAGAAATTATATAAAGGAAAAAGTAAGGTGTGTTGTTCATATAATTTTCTGTTGAGAGGCATTTTTGAAACTGAAAAGAAAATCAAAAATGTCAACTTCATATTCAACATGTAAAATTCAAGTGCACTGGCAACAAAATTGCTCCAGTCTTTATTTTCTTTCTTTTTCCTTTTCAGAAAATCAGACACAGACAGGAAATTTGCCACGAAAGCTACGCAGAAAAATCTAGTGAACTGACTAGATACTGAGTCCTCACTTACAAAGAAGATATGGATAAATAGAGGAATAGAAAAAATGAAAATCAACATGATTTCCAGATAATAAGAAAATGCTGTGAATTTTTATAAGAAATGAAGATGGAGCAATGTTACCAGACTGGGTACAAAGGTTTGTCAAGAGAATATTCTACTTCTAGCCTGTCTTCCATGCTAAAGTACTAAAAACATAGCCACACCACTTTCTGCCGCAACAAAATGGCCTACCTACTTGTTGTACCTTTAAATTTACAATTTTGTTGTCCAAGCAGATGTCACAATACTTACAAAAGTTCACTCAATCTTCCATTCAATGTTCAAAGAGGGACATATTTAGCATCATTAAGGTTGCTCAAAGAGCCCTTAAACCTCTGCTCTGGAGAAAGAAACCTGTGCTCATGGCCACTGTCTGTAGTTCTCCATTTCCATAATTTTGTGAGTTCTTAATGAGCAATTTCTTTTTCGCTTTTTTATTTTCTTGTTGCTCCCTTGTTTTATTCTGCTGTAATGCCAGTAGTAATTAATACAAGTTATGATCTTTTAAAGTCCCAGCTCCTTAGACCTAAAAAGTAAAAGAAAATCAACATTCTACTTTCTGATTTAATGCCAAACAATCATGACTGAAAAGAGAAAGATTGATAGATATGAATGCGAAATCCAAACAGCACTGGCTGTGTGTCAGAATTTTGATGCACACAACGAATGATTTACTGATTTATTGTTATCCATCTGATAGGTCTCATCACGTTGATGTGGTTCCAGATTAAGATTCCTCAATTTAGCAGCACATAGTCAAACCCAAAAATCTATTCCCCCAGAGTTTGGATTGCTCTATAAATACAGAACAGCAGGTTGAGATGAAATATGCAATCACACTGCCCACATTACACACTTTAGTACACTCATACGCACAATAGTCAGGTCCAGACCAGAATTAGGCAGACTGATTGGTGAGTGACAACTAAAATTGAATTTCTCTGCTGTGGGGTCCAAAGGAGCCAGGTGAAAATACACACAAGCACAAATGTGGTTTGGGAGCACACAAGTGTTAAAAGGCACACACACACACACACACCGTTAAACATGCACACAGATCAGCATGAACAGTTACTGAATAATTGCTGGCACGCACACAAACACAAACACAAACACATATCCACTCCCAGCTTGTTTCTCTCATTCTTTTTTCTCTTTTTCTCGCAATCACTAACACATACTTTCATCCCCACAAGTCCCTTCCCTCTAATTTACTGGCAAAGCTGTCTCTTCAAAAGCAATAACAATGAGAATTTCATCTGGTAACTCCAAACAAAACAAAAAGTTTGAGAAAGGCTTTCATTACACTGCAGCAAAGTTAGGCGGGGATGTGAATGATGATGATGATGGAAATGACAGTTGTGGAGCTGGATCTGAAATAATTAGAAAAGTAAGTTCTGCATTGTTGTGTTTGCATCATGACACAGTTTTGTTGCCATTCATTTTTATAACTGCTTTAATTACACCTTATAATTAAATTTTATTTATTTGATAATAACTTGAAAAGCAAAATGGGATAATGGGAGTGATGGTCTGCAGCAAGGCCTGATGCTGAACCTGAAGCCTGTTCTATGAAGCATGATTAACATACCCCCCGGTATCTCTCTGGATAGGCAGTCCCACAAAGCTGGTAATAAACTCAGGAATTCAACCCAGGGTTTTTACATCGTGATCGGTGCACGCTCACCCAAAAAAATATAAGTGGCTGTATAGGACAGAATGCTTTAGCTCTCACGCTCTATAATCAAGCATATACGACTAGAATCATTTGCACATAGTATACACATAAAATCAACTCTTACATAATCTAGGAGCCGATTCGCTGTGGTGAAGAAGATGAACTGATTCTTGTCCAAGAGAGAAAAATCTTTAGAAGCAACAGGGCTTTATTTTGATGGACACATGTGGTGAATTTCATAGGGGGAAAGACTCAGATTATACCTCAATGTAAAGAAGGATGGGCATCTTAAAGGGCCTGAAGTGTAGTTGTACAAACTATGCATACGGAGAGAGTTACAGAGCCAGATTTAAATTACCAGTGTCTGGAAAATTTAGAGTTTCACAATGTTCAATTTTGTCCTTTATTTACTTGATTTGCTAAGTGTAATTCTGTGTTCAGTTGTTCATTTAAAGGTTTGATTAGAATATTAAACACAACTATATTTTCAAATTTTACAAAATGGCATAAAAATGAAGCCCTTATGATTAAAAAAATAAATGAAAAAAAATATCATCTACAGACAAACTGCTCATTGCTAAATTAGCCTGAAATAGGCTAAGCGAAACTAAATAAAGAGCCATTTGAGAGCTGAAAGAGCCGACTCTTGTAAGTGAATCAAGTCAAAAGAGCAGAATCCTAAAAAAAGTGCCATACTTCCCATCACTAATCTTGAGGCCACATGGGGTTCGGTGTCTTGCTCAAGGATGCTTTAAGATGCAGTCAGGGGGAAGCCTGGAATCAATCCACCACCTCTCTGGTTGGTAGTCGACTGTTCTTTATCCTGAGCTACTGAACAGCTGCCCAACTTCTGTGAACGCAGCCTTGTGATATCTTGATCAATAGATATCAGCATCAGCTTCAACTCTTGATTCCCCCTTTTGTGTTTTGTCTTTTATAACAGTGAGAGAAGAGAAGCCTTTTCAATGCTGATATCAGAAATTTTTCCACCGTACCACAAGAGGGAGCAGGAGTAACAGTTCAATAACACAGTTTGGGGAATCTGTAGGCAATACAGATTTATATTTATATTAATTATGAAGAGTTATGAAGAGCCACCCTTAATCACATTTGCTTAAGCATTTTCCCTGTTCATAAACACTGACTTACTTATACCAGAAGAAAAGTTTTTTTTAAAGCGCTTGAGATTGCTGGTTTGGGTTATCCATGCTTGTTTTCATTGATCTGGTAAGAGTAGATAAATATGAGTCAGCTGGCTTGTGATTAGTGAAGTAAAATGAGCACACCCAGAAGGAGTGGTGATTTTTTTTTTCTTTTGGCATGGAGTAGTTTGACAGGCTTCTCTCACAAAAAAGAAAAAGTTCAAGTTTTCAAGATGGCATGGCAGATTTCTGAGCATGAGAACAGATCAAGCCCGAGCACAGGAGATTTGTCTTTGTTGAGAAGAGGAGCTGAGTACTGAGTTGAACAATTTTTCACGCAGCCAGAAACTCAATTAGTGTGAGGGTAGAGTTTTGAGAAAGCAGAAGAATATTGAGTGTGAAAACATGGATGTTGCTTTTGAATCGAAGAACTACACACTTGATTAAAGACAAGGAAAAACCCCGTTGAAAGCAGCACGGCCCATTTCAAAACTTTTCCCACGTTCTGAAAAAAAGGCACAATAAGCTTGTTTTATAAGTCAGCACACCCTTAAAGTAATGCTTTGTGGACGCACCTTTTGAGTTGACAGGAAAACTTTTGAAAAGATTAATTAATTAAAAGATAGGTATAAAATACTAAACCTATTTTTCCCCCACTAAGCATCAGTCTGTTAAGACAACGTAAATACGTGCCTCAGTTCTTCAGACACCTAAGCGTCATGTGACGCAGGTCTGCCCCTACATTTTAAAATCTATTGGTTGCTGCCCTGTACATAAGCATGGCCGGTTTTTACAACAGGCGGCCATAGCTCAGGAGCAAGAGCAGTTGTTGTTCAATGAGAAATTTGGTGAATCGATTCCAGGCTTCACATGAGTACATATCAAAGTATACTTGGGTAAGACACTGAACCCCACATTGCCTACCGATGTTCCTATAGGGGTATGAATGTGTGCGGAGTGGTAAACATGACTCCAAAAGTGCTATACTTGTACAGTCCATTTACAGGAAAAAAAGATAAAATTGTTATAGCTAAAAGTTTAGCTGGAGGCTTATTAGCAGAAGCCAGCACATCATAGGCAGATGTGACTATGGCTTCGCTAATATTTTATATATAGTTAATGATAAAAATTCAGCAACAAGGTCACATCACCGTCTCCTCTCGCCACTCTACACTCTTTGAGCAATGCTAAGCTTTGGGTCTGTTTGTCACCATAAGAGGTGGAACTATAACACATTTGCACAGGCAGAGCATAAAGAAAGAATACAATATACTTTACGCAAATTCTTGCAACACAAGCCCATCCAGTCATCCGCTTTCATTCTCAGCCACTGCTTTCAATCACTGTTTTGTTGAAGCCGACAGAGTTTCAAAAGTTTGGACAAGGTGCCCTTTGCTATATGACAAAATTCCATGACACGTTTTCAACAACTTTTAGCATAGTATTTTCTCCAAAATCTGAAGTAAAAGACAAGCAGACAGACAAACACGCCCCTTACCGGAGTGAAGTTCATAACTTTGAGGATCCAGATGGTCAGTGCTAGGTTGACAATCATAGTAACAAGAAGGAGGAGGATGAAGAAGTATAAGCATCTCTTCCTCCACCCATAGATACCCACGGCTGGATAAACTTGGGTGCCACACACAGATGCGGTCCGCTGGTGGAGGGGATTTGGTTGGGCTGCTAGAATATACTGCTCCTGGGTCATCTGAAAAGGACACAAAAATAAAAACACGTTAAATGACATGTCTGTTTTATGTTGCTTACGGGTGGGAGAATTTAGATTTAGTGAATATCGCGATTTCCCTTTTTTCCGCCATGATTTTTAATAATAGGTAACCTGAAATATTTCTTGTGACTTTTGAAATCCTCCTTGGCTTTTCATCCTCTTATTTAACTGACATTTGAGCCACCAGAGCCTGTATTGAGGCTGAGACCCTCTGCCGGAGGACTTATACTTGTTCAGGAGGCTGGAGGTGACAGAGATGTGGAATCAGTGCCTCTTATCTGTAGAATGAGCTGCATGAGGTAATCAGGCCAGTTTTTCAGTGGTTTTACTCGACTTTTTCAATATTTTTTTGTTGTTTTATAATCTGCCCTATAAATTTATAATTTTTTGTCAGTTAGATTGTAACTTCAATATTCTGAGACTGAATCTGAAATACTGAAAAAGCTTATCCTGACCATATTCTTGAAATAAACCTAATCAAATAATTTTGAGGTCTTGATTTTACCAGGAAGTATACAGGACAGATAAATTTGACAACAACACAATCTTCGAGCTCTGCGTATATCTCATGTCAGTGTCCAAATATATATATATTTATGGACCTGACTTATATGTGTATAAGCCAAACGAACCTGTAAGTGAAATTACAAGCAAAACCAAAAATATATATAACATTATAGGAAAGCACTGAAAGAATGAAAGCATTTGAGAGTTTTGAGAGTAAGATAGCATGGGGGAGGAAGAGAAAGACCAAAGCATGATAAAAATGAGATTGAGGTGGAGTCGTTAAGTGGAAAGATAGTGCAGCTTTGAGTACCGAGAGATAGGAAGGAAGGATGGAGAAAAGGAGAGAGAGCAGATAAGGCAGTCGAGGAGGACAGAGTCCATTAGTTGTAGTGCAGTTGGTGTAGTCATTGGTGGCAAGAGATATGGAGACTGGCTGCAAGGCTCTACTATCTCTGTCGATCTGACTCTCTAACTCTTTCACTTTCTTTACCTTGCTCTCTATACCTCAAAGTCTCCCTCCTTCCTCCTTATACGCTTCCTAATTCACCTGCTAACTCACTTCAGCACTTCTCCTTTTTATCAGTCTCTGTCTCTGTCTCTCTTTCTCACATCCACACATACACACACATTATGTCTTATTTGCTGAGATTGCATGACCTTAGCACCTCCCTCACTGCTGATTTTTTTTTCTCCTCATGTAATGCTATTTTTCCATAGTCTCGAACCATGATACCAGCTAGTGTTTATGGGAATCAGAAATGCTGACTCTCACATTGCCTGAAGAAATAAAAAAGGGTATTCAGTCTCGGCCTCTTTCTGAAGTTCTGTTGTTTTTTCATGGGAGAGGCTAAATCAAATATAAACCTATCATTGTATCTCAGCCTTCACAGTGGTCCAGAGTCTTCTCCATAAAAATGTAAAAGCTTCACTGTTTTTCAATGTCTTCTGCTTTCTAATAGCTTTGATTGGAAGTGAAGTATAACCGCAGGTTGGTTTTTGAACCTGGTCCCACTGTGATGAGGACATTTAGCCTCTGCACATGCAGCATTTCCAAACCTACTGAATCACCCAGTACCAAAGCCTAAGCCGGATAAACTATAAATATTGAGACAGAAAGAGAAATCTTTAAACGTAGCAACACTGAAGAAGTTGCTAGAGTGCTGGAATTGCAGAAAATAAGAAAAGTTTCCACCACAAAGTTCAGCAAACTGCTGGCAGTAGTTTTGCCTTAAGAAAGTCAAGAGAAAAATGGACTGGGAAACTTTTCCTGCTGGAATCATGTTTACTGGTTTTACACATTAATATTATATTAATATACTGTACATCATTCTATTTACTTGAAGAGAATGACTTCATTTGTTGCTAAAATGATTCATAGGTATATATCAATATTGTAATATTTTTTACCAGTAAAGGCGCATTGCGCAACTTGAAATGGTAAATGCTATTATTTTCTATTCTCAACATCCACTTACAGATGTGTAGGATGAGCCCATATCTATTTAACTCAGCTGCCTCTATAGTCCTGTTTCTTCTGCTCAATGAGATGGATTCAGGCTTGAATCCTCAGGGCGCGCATGTGGGATGATGCACTGAGCATTCACGTTAATGTGGCCTTTTATATTTTTTACTCCTCCGCGATAAGAGCGTCATCGAGACAACACTGACGACTATAGATGAATTACAAGAGACCGGTTGTCCCATGTGCCTCTTAAACACCAACATATACTCCACACGCAATAAAAGAAAATAAGACTTTGTCAAGTGTGACAAAAAGAGCCAAACTGGAGTCTGACCACTGCAGGAGTAAAACAAGAGTCAACATCGGAGCAGTTTAGATAAAATGGACTGGATTTCTACTTACTAAAAGGATAAATGTGATGTATGATAGAAATCAGGATACGGAATACTGCAATGCTACGTTTTTACTATGTAATACTTACCCTACCACTAGCAAACAAAGGCTCATGACCTTTATTAGTATGCCATATGCTATATGCTTTATTTTTTTATTGTCCATCTATGGGCTGGGACTGAGTGCAGTGCAGGTAAGACCAACATAATAAAAGTCAAAGTGGCCGATGCATGTACACATACTTACACTTGTTGCCAGAGGGGGCAGACTTCTGGAATAAAGCTAAGACTGGTGGAATGCTCCTTTAATCCATAAATCCAACATCCTAACTGGGGTAAAAAACCTTCAACTTGTTATTTTGAAATAAATGAAATTTCAGAAAATCATTTTTCATTTTTTATTTTCATCTTTGCCCCCACTAATAAG
Organism: Craterocephalus amniculus; assembly: GCA_036024015.1. Taxonomy (NCBI): domain Eukaryota; kingdom Metazoa; phylum Chordata; class Actinopteri; order Atheriniformes; family Atherinidae; genus Craterocephalus; species Craterocephalus amniculus. The sequence continues at coordinate 3,334 of JAVQJG010284607.1, read as the reverse complement.
ACACTTTCATATTTGGTCATGTTCGGCTGAATGAAAACACAGTTGATATATGCTCCCGGTCTGACTTCAGGAATAGCCTCTGAACAGTTTCATTTAAGTTTCATTAAATGTAAATCAACTTTACTGCAGTGAGCTCTATGAGGTAAGTGTTTATGTTTGTGACATCAGACTTGATCAAATGTCAGCAATCCATACAATGAAGATGTTACATAGGAATGAGTCCATCTCAGTTTCTATTGAACAATAAATAAGCTAAAAGCTAAGCTTGTGCCTGAATATTGCAGTAAAAAAACAAAACCCCTTTCAGTCCCAATCTTCTTCTCAGTCACACCTAAATTTTAAAAGCACACATCCTACTCTCAGCAGTATAACAGCAAGTTAATTACAGATCAGATTCCAGTTGACCACTACATGGTCTTAGCAGCGTAATTGTACTACTCATCCCATGTTAGGTATTGCATTATTCATTTGGGTATTTTTTGGATTAGCTGGAAGTGTGGCCCCCAGTTCACCCCAAGCCACTAAGAGATGTTCATGAATAATGCAAGTGTTATGTAAATAGTAGGTGTAAAACAATCCACTGGAGGTCAGAAAGAGTGATTTTAAAAGGTCTTACAATCACTGGCAAATAAAATGAGACGGTTAAAATAGATTAGTAGCTACAATGTAGCAAAGTAACTATAATGTTCCATAAGTAACACGTTCAGGTTTTAGTATACAGTATGAAAAATGTCCCTTTCTTGTTTTAACCAGGTCCATCCTGTTTAGGGCCACAGAGGGAGCCAATTTCTCTGAAAGGCCTCCGATTTAAAATTTGTTTCAGTGTGTACAAACTGATAAGACACAGCTAAGAAAGATCAAATCAAGGTAGAGATCTCCTCTAGGGAAATTTAATTAATCAAAATCTTTGCAGAGCTGCTCAGGAATATGTTTGACTGCATTAACAATGACGCATGAATGCAGTCAGCATATGTACATTGCAGTATATGTGCACCACTTATTACATTTTAGAATAAGCAATTCATTTTTCTACAGATACGAAGCAAATCAATCAGTAGAGCACACTGTAGCCATAGAACTGGACATTGGAACGGGCTACTGATCATTCTATCTTTGTATTTAGAGTCCACACTGAATCAATTGATTCTGATATTTTTGCAGTGTGTACTGGAATTTTGTGTGGTGGTGACCTAGAATACTAATCATTTTCCTGCATGCATCACCAGCGGGTATCAATAGCTGCACACCTATTTTTGAATGTGTGTGTGTATCATTTTTCGTATGTGTGTTTTTCAAGGGTAACAGAGACAACTGGTCATAGAGCCAATGATACCAAACCTGTAACTTTGCTTTTCCATTTGCTATTTGCATTTGGACCTCTACCTATACTGTATGTGGCTCTTCTTCAGCTGCTGAGGTTTCTTCTCACAGATCAGACACATGCATATTAGCTGAAGGTGTGAACGTGCACAGCTGGGCTCTCTGTCTCTCCCTGTTAAAACTGATTAGTGAGCTGTCAATAATGTGTCCTGTCTTCTGCCCCAGCTACGACCCTTTCAGCAAATAAAGTGGCTTTCTCAAACGTTGAGGATGATGGATTGACAAATAAAACATTTCTGTATGTTTTGAATAAATTGTCCATATGATTTATCATGTTCCTTAAAGTAATTTGATATTCAATATTGGAGATTCCACAGTTTTTCACAATTCCAACTTTCCCCCTGATACTTTCTAGACTCCCCTCTTTTCTTTGTTTTTAACCAATCTATTTTCCTCGTTCCCTTCATGTCATGCACTCATCCCCTCCTTCCCCTCTCTTCCAATGCATTTCTTAGATTGAACTGACAACATAGTCATCAATCAATCCCATGGTGCACCACAGCCTGGAGGCCCTGTGCAGCATGACCTAACTTTATTAATATCATATTGCCTTGACAGCCTTAACAACAATGGCTACAAAAGCTGCATACACAATCACATATCTCAGATCAAGAAGTCTACCTAAAGTAAAGAACTTATACAATTTGAAATTATTAGAATCAGATTTTAGTAATTAATATATTGGGAAACATTTAGATGTGTACATAATACACACAGTATATGAATAGTATTACATGTCAATATTGTGGCAGGACGTGTTGAAGCTGGTAAAAAAAGTGACTTTTAAGTCTCGATTTGGCAATAACAAGCAGAAGAAAAAAAGGGATAACAAGAATTCACAGGAGAGCAAGTACCGAAGATTAAGAGCAGCACATGACATTCTGTGAAAGCACATTTTGGGCCAAAATGCAACATTTGTCCATTCCTATGAATTACTGTCAATATAACTGATTGCTGTTTCCAGCAGGGCAACACATAACCAATATTTCTGACAGACAAATTCCATCACGGCAGAGTTATTGTGACTTATGTGGTTAGGTTGACATGCACCCTTATGAGACTAAACACTAAGTTCAGTTATGAAACTCTGCCCTTTAATGGTTGGATTGCAAAAAAAAAAATTACAAGAAAAATAGTTGGCAAAAAAGATTGAGACAAATTAGAAAAAATAATAAAAACGTTTATGACGGTGATCCATTCATGTGATGTCTGAACTCAAAGATATCACATCTTTTGTGAACTCAGCCATTAATTAAAGGACATATTGGGAATTATAGGACTAGTGGTTTTAGAAAAGCTTGTCCATATACTTATCTTTATTGGACTAGACTACTTTAACGCTTTCCTTACCAGTCTCCCTAAAAAAGTTCATCTGACAGCTTCAGTTAGTTCACAACAGTAGTACCAAGGAAGTGGATAATGTACAGTGATGCCCAAAATGATTCATTACTGGCCACCCCTCATCAGCAAAGTGCTCTTATTTGTCCAGGATAATATTTTCAACATAAACTTAATATTACTTTTGTAAATTTCACTTGTTCTTCAATTGGAAGGGTATGAACAATTCTTTAAAGATGACTGTCATTGAAGTTCACAGGTCTTTACCCTGCCTTGCAGTTTCGTAAGGTCATAACTCCATCTCTCATCATTTCATGTTCTCTTCATTAGTCTATTTATTAATTCATTGTATATTTAAAGACGCCAGTTAGAGTTACTGTAAAAGTAGAAGCCTACTGTGCATCAAGTCACCAGCACAACTGCCTGCAAGAGACAAACTAATAATTCATCATGTATTTTTCCTTTTCACTTTTCTAATTTAAAGGGATACTCCGCTCTCAGAATGATGTGCCTTCATTTGTTTACTCACCCTCATGCTGATTGAGACGTTGGAACACTTTCTTGATGTTCATCATGTAGCCGGAGATATCGGGGTGTTTACATCTTTTTTCCCTGC